>CAWUFW010008221.1:650000-915145 GCA_963921515.1 Calotriton arnoldi
TTGTGTCCTGAGGTCCTCAGGACACAAGAGGACCTCATCGCCCCACCAGCAGTGCGCCAAGAGGCACGTTTGCAGAGTGGTGTAAAAAGGGGTGTGGCCTCGGACCACCTCTCAGCAATCCCACTGTGTGGGGTTTACTGGAGGTACCTGGTGGGCTAGTTGGCCCACAGGGACCCTCAGGAATGAAGGGGACTTAATCCCCCAACTTAGAACGCGCCAGGGGGCGCGTTTGCAGAGTGGTGAAGGGAGGGGGCGGGGCCTCCGGCGATATGCCAGCTTTTTTAACATTTTGTTTTTTGGAAGGGGGTCTTTGTGGCCCCCCCTTCCCTTTATTATTTTTGGGCCCTTGGGACCCCATCCCCCGGGGCCTGTTCATTTTTTTGTTAAAAAAAAAACGGGAGGGGGCCGCGTGGCCCCCCTCCCATGGCCGATTTCGGCCCTGGGGACCCCATCCCCCGGGGCATGGCCACATATTTAATCTTTTTAAAAAAACAAAATTTAAGGCGGGAGGCTGCGCGGCCCCCCTCCTGAGGCCATTAGTGGCCCCGGGGACCCCATCCCCCGGGGCTGTGCCTCGATCTTTATTTTTTTAATTTAATGTTTAATTAGGGAGGGGGGCCGCGTGGCCCCCCCTTCCCTGGGCCTCTTCTGGCCCCAGGGACCCCATCCCCCGGGGCCTGGCCTCAGCAGTTTGGGACTGCTAACATGCAGCTCCCCTTGCCCAAAAGCAATTCTGCTTTGCTTCTTGGAAGCGAGAGCAGGTTTCCTGCTCTCGCTTCCAAGAAGCAAAGCAGTGTTTGCTGTGGCAGGGCAGAAGCCGTGCTCCCGCCCTGCCATAGCAAACGGAAATGTCCCAGGGGTGGGCAACCCGGGACATTGCAGGAGCCGGCCCTGGGGGGTGGCGGTCCCCAGGGCCAAGGAGGGCTCCAGGAGGGGGGCCGCGCAGCCCCCCTCCCAACATATGCAAATCCCCATGGAGGTGGTGGTCCCCGGGGCCCCCGTATTTAAATAATTAGTGCCCCGGGAGGTGGTGGTCCCCGGGGCTTGGGGCGGCCGGCGAGGCCCCACTGCATATAATGAACAATGCCTCGGGGAGGTGGCGGTCCCCGGGGCAGCGTGGGGGGGGCAAGAGCCCCCCAAGCATTTTATTTAGAAGCCCCGGGGAAGTGGTGGTCCCCGGGGCTGCGGGGGGCCACGTGCCCCCCACATATAATTAGCATAGCCCCGGGGAGGTAGCGGCCCCGGGGCTGCGGGGGCCCCCGCTACATATTTACTCATTGCCCCCGGGACCTGGCCCACCCGGGGGCTTACAGAAAACGAAGCGCGGGAGACCGCGCTTCGTTTTTTTTTACTTTTCTCAGCCGGATTCGCGCACCCAGCGCAAATTCGGCCGATTTTTTTTTTTTGTCTTTTTTTTAAATGCTTTTTTGGGCCCTGGTGGTCCTTGTGGGACCCCCTGAGCAGGCCTAGGGGATCAGGGTGTTTCTACCCGGCCCCCTTTTCTTGTTTTTCATCTTTTTTTTACTGTTACCGAGTCACAAGATGGCTGCCAACACTTCCTGGTTTGGAGTGTTGGCAGCCAATCAGAATGAAGCTCGTGCTCGGGAGGGTTTGCGAATCCTCCTCGGTGCTCAGATATCAATATTTTTATTTTTTGAATTTCTCAGCAACTACTGAACGGATTTACACCATTTTTAAAAAAACACGCTTTCTGGACCAAGACCTACCTTTTTGCCAAATTTGGTGTAATTCCGTTCAGCAGTTCGGGCTGTAGCTTTGTCTAAAGTTCCTATGAAAATTAACATGGGAAAAACGTGTTTTGGGACCC
This sequence comes from Calotriton arnoldi, assembly GCA_963921515.1. Lineage (NCBI taxonomy): Eukaryota > Metazoa > Chordata > Amphibia > Caudata > Salamandridae > Calotriton > Calotriton arnoldi. Next base: position 651,829 of record CAWUFW010008221.1, read on the forward strand.
CCCTTTTTTCTCGGCCCCCGCTTGACGAATCACCCCGAGACTTTCAAAACAGGAGCTGACCTGAGTGAACCATTAGTTTTGAAATTTTGCGAAGATTCGTCAAACGGCGCCAAAGATATTGGCAAAAGAAAAAATGCTTTTTTAATAGAAACAAGGTCCTAACTATAACTACCTACTGGCGACCGCCAGTAGGTAATATATATATATATATATATATATATATATATATATATATATGTGTGTGTGTGTAAATATGTATATATGGGTATATGTGTAAATATGTATATATATGTGTGTGTGCACATGCAAGTAATAATGATACACTCACAAGTAATCAAATGCATGAGATAAAATACAAGCAGATAATAATGAAACATTCACAAGCCAAATGCAAGGAAGTGAAACATAAGCAAATAATAATAATGGATGTCCACTGCAAGAAGCGAGCACTGTCAAATGCCAAGAATGAACACTGTCAAATGAAAGACTCAACTATAAAGGGCATGTATACACAACATGAAAACGTCACAGAGCATTGAAACTTATAGCTTATACTTCACCATTTGAGTTGCGCACAACATTTTGGTCAGCTTGACTGGGAAGCCCTTTTCAGTCATCCAGAAGTCTCAATGGGACAGCAAAACTTTCCTGTGACGGTGCGTCCACCTCATGAATGAACTTCTGTATGAGCGCCAAAACGTACTGTCTTTAATACCTTTTACTAACACGTAGAGAGACTTCTAGAAATTCCCTCTCCCTTCATCTATTGCAAAACCAAGGCCGACCATACCCGTCTGTTCCAAGGTCAAGACAGAAGCTGGCCAAACCTCCAAGTTTTGACTCCTAGACACAGAAGCACATTCCTCCCTACACTTTCAAACGCACATCCCACACGTCTGTTCCAGCAAGACTGTTTTGATCTGTGCTGAGAAGAAAGAAAACATCCTACTCTGATGCTGCAAGAAGGCACGAAATGAAATCATGCAAGAGCACAAAAATGATGCTGTGCATGCAAAATGGAGTCAGTTAAAACACATAGTCAAAGGTCACCTCAGTCTCACAATGTAAAAATATATGTAGCATTATAATCCGGTAGATAGGACCACACGTGATATAGTGCACCCTGCCTTAGGGCTGTAAGGCCTGCAGTAGGGGTGACGTATCTATATCTCATGCAGTGTCTGTGGGCATGGCACACAGGGATGTGTTCCATGTTGACTCTTCAATTTTCTCTGCACCAAGATACGCAGCCTACAATGGCAGCTTGCATGGTCTTGGTGGGGGTTCCTTAGGGTGGCACAATACATACAGTCCTAGTGGACCCTTTTCAGTTACAATGCCCTAGGTACCAGGGGTACCATTTACTAGGGACTTACAAGGGGGCTGAAGTGGTGCCAATAGTAGAACAATTTTTAGGGAAAAAACACTGGTACTGGACACCTGGTTAGCAGGGACCCAGTGCACCTCAGTCAACGTTGCATCAAAAACCAGGCAAAAGGTGGTGGGGGGGATACTGCAACAAAAACCCAGTTTCCCACACAAGCCTCCTACCATCCCACAGGCCAAGAGACATAGCCAAACCCAGGAGAGTCTTCCTAGTCTGTCAAGCGAGGAAGAGTAGGGAAACAGGCTGGATTGTTGCGGCCATACTCTGCTTACATCCTCCAGTCCAGGCTAGTCACTCTGGGGAGCTGGCCTACCTCAACAGTTTCAGTACACAATTTAAAATGTCCTTTGTCTATTTCTTTAGTGTCACCCAATCTTTTTTTGTTTGGGCTCAGAGGTATCCACCTCTGCTAAGTCTAACTTAGCCAGGGCAACCCCCAGCTTACCCAAAGAGTTTACCCACAGCTTGAGTAACCCCACCATGACCAATGGGGTCAGAGGACCTATCTTGCTATTTGACATGGGGTCAGACCACTATGCCAAGAACAGTGTAGCTATACCGGCTAGAAGACAAAAGAGGTACGATGTTCCTGGGTGGCAAGTTGGCCACCTGGTTAGTACTCAGAGAGGTGGGGAGGTGGAGAATACCTCCTTTCGGAACTAGGACCCTCACACACCCAGCAAGCTAGGTGTCATGCTTCATCATATGGGTCTGCTCCTCGTCGAGCCGGCGCTGCAATGCTCGACGGGCACCCATAAAGGGGCTCTTTATCGGAGATCTTTTGTTACTTGCCGTATAGGTGCCGTGGGTGTGAGGGGCCTGGTAAGATGTAGATGTGGTGTGTGCGTTAAAACAGGTAAGGGAATCCTCTATAATTATTTTTATAGAGTGTCCATATACTCCGCTGCGGTCTGATGAAGCAGCACTTGAATCCTTAAGAGGTGGGCTGCTTTTCTCCGGGGCAACGTCCTACCGAGAGAAGAAGTGGTATGTAGAACCACACCACACACTGTAGATAGTTTTCATTTAGTCACTAGGTCCTGAGGAATCGCCAACTGATCTATTAGAGACATTTTATAGGCGAGAAACATGTTGACCACTAAGGGGTAGAGCGTAATTTTTGTCAGATTAAAACAAAATGGTCGCCCTCCTTCTTTTTACTTTTTAATCAGGTTGTGACCTCTCCAGAATAAAAATAATTATAGAGGATTCCCTTACCTGTTTTAACCCACACACTACATCTACATCTTACCAGGCCCCTCACACCCCACGGCACCTATACGGCAGACCCATATGATGAAGCATGACACCGAGCTTGCTGGGTGTGTGAGGGTCCTAGTTCTGAAAGGAGGTATTCCCCACCTCCCCACCACTCTGAGTACTAACCAGGTGGCCAACTTGCCACCCAGGAACATCGTACCTCTTTTGTCTTCCAGTTCTACCCAGGGCAAGTACGGTGGACCTTTATCAAGCCCTCATTGTCCCCCTTGTTGTTTACTTAGCTATAAAGGCTAACACCCAGCAGAGGCCACTGACAGCTGTCGGTGCCCAGAACCACACCTATAGTTCTTCACTGATAGGTGAATGAGCTAACGTGCTGGTTTCTTGGGGTTCAGGTTACCTGAATGCTACTTTAGAGTGGAAGGTTACTACCTCCTGTATTAAACACTCTTCTTCCACCCTCTTTTCTGTCAGCAGAGGAGCCACCATCTCAAGCTAAACAGCCGCCTGACTAGTCAGGACTTTTGGGGGGGGACAGGTGGGGTTGCACCAGTGCCATCTTTGGAGTTCTCCCCTACTGGTGAAGTTGCCCACCTTTCCTACCCTTTCTCTTGTTCTTTTTCTTTTGGGTCTTAATTGCACTAGCTGCAGGGTCAGCCCCCCATCAGAATCCTTGGTTGAGGACTGGGACTGGATCAGTACCTCTTTTTGGCTCAGACCAACCTATGGGTGATCATTTCCAAGGAGACTGTCAAGGGGGGGGGTCTTTACTGACTACCACCCTTCTCAAACTAAGGGACCCACCTATTTCTAGGGGCACTGCAGCCACAGGCCTAAGAGTGCCCTCCCCTGGGATAACCCTTACTCTTTTTGTCTCACCTGGGATATACTGTTTGGAAAGAACCAGCCTGTCATGCACAACAGTGTGACTGCCACAGGTATCTCTCAGGGCAGTGGCTGGGACTCCATTCACCAGTAGGTTGTGAAAGTGTTTACCCCCCTCTGGAATCTTCAGCTCACCTTTTGGGCCCACTTCCCAGTAAAAGGCTAAGAGCATGTCCTCATCTGAGGAATCACCCTCAAAGGCTACATTGGAGTTACACTAGGGTTTTTGTTTTTAGGACAGCAAGGGTCCTTGGCTAGGTGCCCTGTCTTGTTACAGTTAAGGCACAAGTCTTCTTGGGGTCCCAGTTCTTACTCTGATGCACACCTTTGTTTTGTGAGGTTTCTCTGGGCTCACCCTCCTAGACAGGTTTTCGGGGGCCTACGAGAGACTCCTTACTTTTATCTTTTTCAGAGGGATCTCTTTTTTCTTTGGGGGGTCTTTTTGGCCTCTTCCTTTTGGTCACCCCCTCCATGTCTAGTTTTGGACACTCGTTCTTACCCAATGATCAGCCTTCCTCCCCAACTCTTGGGGAGAGACTGACCCCAGGTCCACTAGGTATTGATGCAACTTTTCATGCCCACAATTACTTAAAATATGTTCTTTCATAATTAAATTGTAAAGCCCATCATAGTCCTGCACATTGCATTGTCAATTGTTAATCAACCACCCAGTGTTTTTACTGAAAAGTCCACAAAAACAACCCAGGACTGACTGGGTTTTTTTCAGTCTCCCTGAATTTGATTCTATATTCCTCAGTGGTGAGTCCAAAGCCCTCAGTCATGGTACCCTTCATGAGGTCATAAGACTCAACATTTGTCTCATTAAATGTCAGGAGTCTATCCCTGCATTTACCTGAGCACAGTTCCCACAAGCGAGAGCCCAAGTGCTTCTTGGCTATCTTTCTACTAATGCCTGCTCTCTCGAGAGCAATAAACCACTTGATGATGTCATCACCATCTGTATATTTGGGGACAATCCCTTTGGGGATTTTAGGGTCAAAAGATTCCTCTCTCTCCCTAGTTATGAAATTGCTGCCACCAGAGATGGTCCTAGGCCCATCTCTTTTCTCTGTGTCCAGATGTTGAGCTTCTAAAGCCAACCTCCTGGCTAATCTTTCTAGGACAAGCTCCTCCTCTGAGGGAGCTTCTTCTGCGGCAGGGGTCTCCACCACCTCCTCAGCATCCTCCTCTCCGGTTTGACGATACTCCTGGGAATCATCCTCATCCACTGGATGATCTCGCTCATATTCTGCCTAAAGCCTTCTAAGTTTATCGTTGGTAGCATGAGAGCCAGTTTTAACACCATACCCTTTCCAGAAGGCCTATAACTGGGAGTATGACAGCTCCATGTAAGCTGTCAGGTCGAGCTCCTGAGCTTGCCCCTGTGGGTTTTCCATTATTTCACTAAAGTTAGGACCTTTTTGTAAAGTTAATAAACCTTAACACTTTTCTTTTGTCCTAACTAAAGTAAGATTTTTAAATTCTAACAACTGGTTTCAGGGACTTAACCTAGGCCCTAACAGTTAATTTTAGAAATTTGGAAAAATAGACAAGCTGGAGGAAACTGAAAAGTGGGGTCCACATCACCTGCCCCACCTTAGGAATGGTGCTGGCTGAATGTCGGCACACCTCCTAATCTAACTAATTTTCCCACCTGTCCTCCTGCCACTATCTGGAGATGCCTGGGTTGCATTTCAAAGACTGCATCGCCTTTGAAGCTTCCCGCCTTGAAGTGTCATTCAGGCCTGGAGGAGGTGTGAAGCACCTCCGCCCAGAGCAGGCGTTGTTCCTGGCCTCTGAGACAAATGTCTGGTGGTAGAAGGCTGGCTAAGACTAGTCAGAGACCACACCAGTGCTTGGTAGGTTTTCAGGAGGCCTCTAAGGTGCCTGCCCTCTGTGTACATTTATTAATAAATCCAGCACTGGCATCAGTGTGGATGTATTTATAGGAGATGTTTAGAACCAAACATGCCTGGGTACAGTGAAGCCATTATGGTGCTGGGGAACTCATAACAACGGGTGTCCAGCCCATGTACTCTCTATGGCTTCGCTGTGCACATACAATATCCAAGAGTAGACTTCGATATTGTAGGGTCAGATCTGCTCAGGCAGATAGGACCACACGTGATATAGGGCACCCTGCCTTAGGGCTGTAAGGCCTGCAGTAGCGGTGACTTACCTAAACCTCATGCAGTGTGTGAGGGCATGGCACACAGGGATGTGTGCCATGCTGACTCTTCAATTTTCTCTGCACCACGACACGCAGCCTGCAATGGCAGTTTGCATGGTCTCGGTGAGGGGTCCCTAGGGTGGCGCAATACATGCTGGAGTGGTGCCAATTGGGGAACAATTTTTAGGGAAAGAACACTGGTACTGGAGACCTAGTTAGCAGGGACCCAGTACACCTCAGTCAAAATTGCATCAAAAACCAGGCAAGAAGTAGGGGGTTCTGCAACAAGAACCCAGTTTCCCACACTGTCCCTTTATCTCACTTATGTAGGTTCCTGCTTTCTCCCTCCGTGATGATTTTTCCACCTTTCTCTTCCGCCGTGTTTCCGATTTGTTTGTTTTTTCTCTCTTCCTTTTGGTAAATGTCTAATTCAGAAAAATAAGTGCTAGTCCCCATAAATGAGTGTCAGTTCAAATTAAGCACTGGGAAACAATGAAAGTGGAAGGCAGTCCACGAATGATTCCCACGTACAAGGAGAAAACTCATTCAGTATACATATGAAATCGGTTTTGTTTATACCATTCCAGAACCCAACTTTGGAGGCGTCTTCAGAAAAACCTAAAGCACCAACAGGTCTGCCTTACCAATGTGTCATGGAGGACATGATGTCACTGTGTTTATTTGTTTTTTTGGGTTTTTTTGCAAGGCCAAATGGTTGCCCCCTTTTCCAGCAGCCCTGCTGCAAAGTTTAAATGGGGCAGACCAGCCGTCGCGGTGCCTCTTCCATCCCAGTCATTCAGGAGCCGGTTGGAAATATTGCCCCAAGTAGTGAAGTCAGTTTTGGGAGAAGATGCAAACTAGCCCGCAAGCCACAAATGAGATAGAAAAAAATGTTAGACAGGAAACTAGCAGGGGATACAAGAATTTGCAAAAAAGTTCTGAAATTGAGAACGGACTGCTGAATACAAAGAGAATAGCCGCCCGAGCTAAGAAATACCCAAGACGACTATTTTTGCAAAACCGGACCTCTCGTTACACTGGACAACCTGCTTTTTGATCGCAAAACAAAGCATGAGTAGGATTATTGCTTTTTGAAGGTCCTTGGAAATCACAGACAACCCTATAGGGTTAGCTAAAGCTATGGCTACACATCCAGGCAAGAAGGAAAGGTGACCATCAAACTCTTGCAGGACGCATGCAAGGAATTCAGTTCAGGTACTCATTTACTGAGCACGTGAAATCCATAGGTAAATTTGCACTTTGCATTTAAGCAGCGCCCCTGAGCACACACCTTTACGAAGTCAGATTGCAATCTTAGGAGTCCACAGCCTAATCGAAGGAAGTCCCGCCTTGATTCATAGCAATGATTGGATGCTGCTTCAGCCTCTCTCCCAGAGTTTTGAAATTTGCTTCTTATGGCTGCCTGGCTTCCACCATCCCATAATAGCCCCGTGAAGTTTTGGGACATGTTTCTTAGCTAAATGGCTTTTAGCGCAACAGAAGTCCGGGATACTATGAAGTGTAGTTTGAGACATTCTGACATAAATCATTATGGAATCCGAAATCTTGAAATGTATTTTTATTCAGTGCTTGACATAGCAAATGACACCATCCGCTGATATTGGCACTTGGTAAGCAATCCCACTGACTTTCTACTCCTGGCTGCCTACCCCTATGACATAGGGGTAGGCAGCCAGGCCAGCCAGGCGTTCCTAACATAGGGCCTATGTTAGGAACGGTTGTATTGTTACAATGTAATTGCATTTATATAGCGGTCACTACCTCTGAAGAGTAGTGTATTCCATGAAGTACACCTTGAATGGCTTTCACCAGACTAACAAACCAACCCGGTGAATGCCTTTCTTGGTGATATCGTTCTTCTGGTTGTATTTTTGATTCGGTTGTTAAGGAGCGGGGTTCCCCCTCTATCCATTCCCGCCCTCACCTTTTTTAGGCTCTTTCTAGAAGAGAGGTGTGGTAATTGAAGACGCGGTGTAGCCAGCAGTAAGATGAAACAGGATAAGGTTTATTCTTCAAGATAAGAGTCTCAGGATACAGGTAAAGATGGTAGTAAGGAAGCCCCACCGGGAGCAGCATCCTTGCTGCGCAGCCCACGCATTCTGACTGACAATCTCTCAAACCATGCACACATCAGCATTCTGTTACCTCACACTGGCTGAGCAGCAGGGGACACCTGCAGAGGAGCGAATGCATGGTATAGGAATGAAGAGACCACACACCTCCCTTCTTTATGGAAAAATAGAAGATATAAATCCAGGTCAGAAAGAAAAGCTCAACATCCATAAAATGAGAACAAAGCAAGGGAGTACAAATTAAATCACGCAATACCTGGAAATATAAGGACTGGGGAAGAGAATAATGATACCGCTTTACCTCCTAGACCTTTGCCGCTACTCCCGACCTTTTAACCCTCTCAAGCCCCCCATTAGCCCCCCCAAATTACTGCTACATTATTTAGAGCACTTCAAACAACCCCAACCCTGTCCATGCTCTATTCCCACCCACCTTTCCCTTCCTACTTTTGTGTTCTCTTCTTTGTTCACTGTGTCATTTTACTTTTCTTCACTAGCAGGTCGCGATAGACATAAAGGATACAGCGATGCTATTTCCCTTTTTTTCCTAATTAACATTTATTCTTACAATTCCTTTTGTAATATGGATAATGTATTTTATTTTTTTAACCAATTGACCAAAACTAGGATTCAATCCCGGTTATGGTGACTGAAATCCTGGACTGTTATCTTTTCTATGAAATCATTCTATTTATGTGGGAAGGGCATTTTGGCGTTATGGCCTTTCCCAAAATGAAGTTTCATCAGCCTAATTTCGCCAGGCTGGCATTTATCATTTTGTAATTTCGCTATATTGATGGAATGCTGTTAGGATCAGCACACCCACTTTTGGAGGTCTAGTGCTAACTTGATCTCCACCCATGAAATCGGGGCCGGACTGGCAGTAGCGGGCACCAGGCGTTTCCCCGGTAAGCTGGAAGGGTGGGGTCCAGTCCAGTTTTCGACCAGTGGGGGCCGTTTTTAGGTCTCGCCTGAGCCAGCGCATGCGCTGCTCTGAGAGACATTTAGTAAGGGGGTTTTCAAAGTGCTACCAGAGGCTTTTCCAGGCCTCAAGCTTGCGTTCACGCGAGCAGCCGCCATCTGTCTTTCCTCCGTCACGGGTCATTAAGTGCATCGTGATCACTTTCACTTTCGCGGCCGTGCCAATGCTTGTTGCTATGTAGCGGTGAAGCCTCCCTTTACAACCCCTTGTTTTGTTACAGTCTGTGTTTTGCTGTCTGCATTTTACCCATTTCCTTTTATATTTAGTTGTTCCTACCAGTTCTTCTATCTTCTAGCACAGTAAATAACAGGATCTGTTGATCTGTTTGAGAGCCATTCATTCCTTCTACCCGAGTCTGAGTAAGCCGAAGGCACTTGGCAGAGAATGAATTCGGTTTCGTAGTTACGCAGGACACGGATTTCTCCTTGACTTTATAGGTGAATTGCTCGATGACGGGATGAGCGATTGCCCCTTCAGCCTCCCTCCTGGTGCTTTTGTAATTCTGCTCTATTGGTATTTCAGGAGGAGGCGAACTCCTAAACCAAACAGCAAGCGGATCAACGGTTGCCGCTTTTTTTTAATCGCACCAGTACAGCATCTTTTTTTTTGAGAGCTCGTTTCCCGGCGAGCGCCCAGGCGGGGATCTTCAGAAATAGAGGGGCTACAGTATCTTTCCATCTGTCATCAAATAACTCTCCTTCGCTCCGCTTGATAGATCTAATGGCCCCATCTTTCCAGGAGGGGTGATCGCTGCAAGGCAAGGTCTTGCTACATGCTTTGAATTGCAGTCTGTCTGCTCTCTATATGAACAAGCATTGGCATAGCCAATAGGTCTCGCCTTTGGGACCTTATAAGTATTTAGTTATGCAGCACAATATCCTTGGTGCAACAACATCAACTGTTGCATGGCTAAACACTTATAAGGTCCCAAAGGCGAGACCTATTGGCTATGCCAATGCTTGTTGTTACTGAGGGCCAGTTTTGCAGCTGGTTTTGCCCCTCCCTCCCCTCCCGGCCGGTTGGACGTAATTGCCAGGGCTGGTTTGCTATCCCAGTCTGGCCCTGCATGGAATATATGTATTGTGTTAATGGTGAGATGAAGCACTTGTTTGTGCCACCTGTTGTGGCATGTTCTTCACCTGTAATAAAGTACCTGTCATTCTTTCTTCAAGGTCGGAGCTGATGAGCCTTTTAAGAACATACAATTGTTACCAGGAGGGAACAAGTTTTCAGCTGCGGCAGCGAGAGGTGAGAAGCAGGTGGGACGCATGGGAGTGGTTTCCGCAATACCTACAGTAATAATAACGTGGTTTGATTTTCTGCAGAGCTTAAATGCACGCTTTCAAGCACTATACCAATAAATGTTATAATTACATGCCTCAGTGGTGAAGGAGTGTTAAAAAAAATCTTATGTGTTTTTTAAGAAAATGCCATTATGTAAGATTCCATTAGTGGGTACAATCTTCTTAATAAGAGGTCTGTCTTGGTATTATTCTTCAACGGGGGGTGGGGTCTGGGAATAGGATGTTAATACTTATTGGTGGCCATTGGTCAGGATGATGATGACACAGGGGTATATGTCCTTATTAGAGTGGGTCTGTGAGCAAAATGTTCTCACCAAATAAGATCTGTGAGCAGAATACTTATGTTAAATGGAGTCCAAATAGAATGTTTTTCTAAAGTAGGACGGTGACAGGGCCTGTGAGTAGAAGCTTCATATCGAGGGAAATGTTCAAGATAAGGCCCATACAAGGGTATAACAGCAGGATACTCATTTCAGAGGGGTCAGGTGATGAAGGCTGCCAGTATAATGCTCTGATTCTAGAGGTCCGTGAGAAGAAACATTTTGTAATTAAATGGAAAACTCTAGTTAGATCTTTGAGTACAGTGTTCATGTTAAAGGGAGTCTTCGATGAGAACGCCCTGGTAAGGAATGTGAGAAGGCGGCTGGTTTTGAGAGCCATGTTTCCCAGGGAGACAATTTGTTGACCTTGTCAGGGAGTGTTGCTGTGCGAGAAGGGGTATAATTATGGAAGAAGGGAGAATATCCTATCTGTGGGATGTGCTGTTGAGGGAATTTAAGGTGTTGGTGATGTCATCCAGTGTCAGGGGATTTCATGAGTTCCATGTGGGTAGAGGGAGGGGTGGGGTACGCTTGAGTTGGCATTGAGATTAATGCTGTTTGATTTTGTTGATTGTCTTTGTACAAATCGTTAAAGGCTGTTGGCTTTTCAATCGAGTGCTAGGTGAACATTTGGGGTGTAGAAGTGATACATTGGGGGACCGCCAGAGAGTGGACTTTGCTTTGAAAATTTAGTAGCGAAACATTTCTGTTACCATTTTGTGGTGTCTTGATTTTTCTTTTTCGGTTATGCCCGAATTATTTTAGAAGAGAAACTGTAGTTTCTGCTGGGCTTTAAGTCAACTTTGCATAAGTTTGTAAATGTGTCTTTGTTTTCTCAGAGACCTTCTGAGTTTTAAGGGGTAGATGATTTTGTTAAGACTATTTCAATAGTGGCTGGAGTATAAAGCTCTATGAATGTTGAGTGCTTGAATGAATTTGTTGAGCTTAAAATTGATTATCTATATCTGTTACTAACGTCTTTTCTCATGTATATCCTAGCTGGGAGTAGCTGTCAAAGGGAAACCTCCTCCCTAACACCCCCCCATTTCAGATAATCACACTGTGGATACATTTACACTTTAGTAAGGCCTGGCTGACCAGAATAGTATATTTTGCAATCATGTATTTGATTGCATTTTTAAAAGGGGTAACAGAACTTACCTGCAATGTTTAAACATAGTTAAACATTGTCAATTTAGTAGATTAATTCTGAAAAATTCGGGGGGCCTTATTACTTTTTTCTTTTCTTTTTTTACACCGGTGATGTGGCATTAAAAGGTTTGAAGGCCACTGCTCTAGAAAGTGTTTTTGAGGTACTGAGTTATTTTGAGCATGCAAGCTGGTTTGAATGTGTGATATTAAGAATAGGATGGGTCAGGCTGGTTGCTTACAAGTGTGTTGGATACAGAGTTAAGGAGATGAGCGAGTTCCCTTAGAGTAAGTGGAGTCTATGTTGACTTTTTGGAGGGTGTAGGTCTGTTGGAGATTGTGGAGGAGGTAAATGTCAGTGAAGTGTATGGACATCTAGTTTGTGGATAGCAATCGTGCCTGTGTGGAAATTTTCTTGCTACGGGTGTCTGTGTGCAGAATGATTTTATTAAAAGGTTTGAAAGTGTAATTTTCATATAAAAGAGTCGCAGCCATCCACACCTCTTTTTAATAGGTGGAATACTATAACATCAGGTTTTTTCACTATTGAGGTCTTTGCCTACCACGGAATTGACATGGCTCATGTAGTATCCAATCAGAAATGCTCATGTTCTGCTTTATCCTATCACTGGTGATGTGACTTGGACAAACTGTGGCATATTCCTTTTTCCCTTGGGGGATCCGAGAAGACTGTAGCTGTTGCTGTTGATAGCTACGAGCTGACCAGTTCCTTCGTGAAGGCGAGTTCCCAGGGCTCTGGGAATATCTCACTTGAAAATACTTTTTGAAACTTGGTTGGACTTTTCCCTTCTCATCAACCACTGGACAGTCTCAAGCCTTACACTCGTAGAAATTATTTTAAGAGGTTGTTGTCATCCAGTTTACAAAGCCAATACTTGAATCTATTGGCATATTGATCTGACCGGATTTGTATTTCGATCCCGGCCTTGTACTGATATAATCCTGATCTGTGAAACAAATAATTTGATCCTAGCTCTGAAGAGGGCTGCCTTCAAGTCATCGTCTTGTTGCATTGTCAGTGACACCCTAAATAAGAAGGGCCGTGCGACGGGCCTGCTACCACCTCGGCTTCTAAAATGGAACATGCAACAACTATTGGTAGAGACTGACATGGGATGTGGGCTTTAACACTCTAACAACTTTATGGGCCTAGGTCACACCATACAGACCTTTACAAATAAGTAAATACGTTTCACAAACGTGACTAAAACTCCTGTACACTGGTCTTCCAGGTTTGTATTTGTGAAGCGCAACACTCATCCCAAGGGACATCACGGTGCTAGGATAAACGGAGAACCCGTTTAGAGAGAGGGTATGGTAAATGATCAAGACAGCGAGTCTGGAGCCATGATCCAAGGGTATCGCTACTTAAGTCCTGAAAAAAACCATGTCTTCAGCTTCTTTCGGAAACTTGCATTATCCTCAGTGAGATGAAGCTCTAGCGGGAGGTTGTTCCAGTGGGTAGCTGCCAGATAGGTAAAGGAGTGACCCCCCGCTCTAACTCTTTTGATGTGAAGGGTTTTGGATAGAGCGCAACTGCCTGACCTGAGATCGCGAGAGGGGACATAGAATTCCACTTTGTCCTGCAGTATTCTAGGGCCAAGTTTATACAGTGCTTTGTACCCATAGCACAAGAGCTTAAACTTGGCTCTATGTCTGATGGGCAGCCAGTGTAGTTCTTTCAGGCAGGCCGAGGTCGAACTGTACTTGGTTTTGTTGCAAACCAGCTTGGCTGCAGCATTCTGAACAACCTGTAAACGGGGAAAAAAGATAGTCGGCCATGCCAACATAAAGCGCATTCCCGTAATCTAGGTTTGTGACTAACTCAGTTCCGAACCCTTCCTGTATTTCAGAGCTGAGACTTGCCCTTTTCCATCCCCACCTACCTGCCTTTCAGAGGCCAGATCTACATTTGTGGGCACCATGAGAAGTTAGCCCAACCCGCGGCTGATGCATTCTACTTCCATGATTCTTCTGCTCCCAAATCATCCTGTACTTTTGAAGTGTCTCCCACTGTTATCACTTACTCTGCCCAAGCCCTGGGAGCTTTCAGGGTTACAGACCTTTTGGTAAATCCCATAAAATGTATCAAGAGGATAGCCTACATGTGATCACTTAGCTTTTTCTCTTTAAGGCATCCGATTTGGTTTGAAAGGGATTCCTAAAAAGGAGGAACTTGACAATTCAGTAAGCTTACAGTAGTGTCTGGGTCCATGGACAATGGCAGTGCTTGTCAGAAGGATCACCAAGTTGTCATTAAGTACCACAAAGCCCAGAGAAATGGCCTGGTAGCGGTTATCGGGCCCCATGTCATGAGCGTGACCTTCAGACAACCCTTACCTCAGCCAACTGTGGTAGGCATGCTGGGATTTGTAGGCTAGGACTAGTCAAAGAAAAATGGTAAGTTAGTGCTATTAGCTAAAATTCCACTGCTATCTTTAAGCCCTCCTTAATGACACTGGGACTGTTCAGAATTATGGATAAACTGTTGACTATGTTACGTGGTGAATGGTGTCTTCTCTCCCAGAGCCAAGCACAGACCATGAGCCTAAGCTTTTGATCAGACAGTTTCTCCTGTAGCTGAATATCCCACTCAGGAGTCCACTGTGGGTCCTTGCTTCAGGGTCTGCTGAGCAGGGTCCAGCATGCTGCGAGGCCAGTGAGCCGGTGGTCCATATTTTCAGTCCCCTCTAGGCCGGGGAACAGCTATATTGAAGCAAACGCAGAATTGCACCAGGCCTGTATATGAAGTCATATTGAGCCTTATTGTGTGAAGCAACACAAGACGCCCCGTAGGGAACTATATGTGGCCTAGTGTGAGTTCATGTGGAGAACACCTAGCATGACATGGGGAATCGCCGTAAGCCCAGCATGAGACACTCGGCCTAGCACAAGGCTCCACAACCTACCGGGTGTGAGGTACCATACTCACAAAGCTTAGTATGTGAAGCTGCACTCTACCTAGTGTAAGCTACCACAATACCACATGTTGACTAGCTTGAGGAAAATGAACCCAAATAAACACGAGGAGGTGCAATCAGCACACTAGGAGCGACCCCCTAAATCTAAAATGAGGAACCACACCTGGTGTAGCAGGCAGAGCCCCAAAAGGCTTCAGGCGAGGAACCACCCTCAGGTACTCTCCTGTGCAATTTTATCATGATATTAATCAATAACTTTATACAGTGGACTCTTGGGCAATTTGCGACTTAACTTGAAGAATTTCCTTCTAATGCAAATAAGTTGTCTTTAATTATAATAATAATAATCATTTCATTCGCGCACTACGCAACCTGCTCAGAAAGCAGGTTTTATTAGCCAAGTCTGCCTGTGGGATACATTTTATCGAGCTCCACCTCGGGAGGATGAAATGCTGCGTTGAGTACTGCGTGATTCAAGCCTGTAATTTGCTGATCTCACACACCTGTCTGCACTGACATCCATAATTAACTGTGCGCGCCTCCGTGTTTGGGTTTAATGCTTGCCTCCTTTCCAGAAAACAAGAGACGCCATTGGTTAATATTTCTGAGTTCTAGAATGGTCAAGTGATGATTCTTGGATACAAAGGTTTACTTTTTAACATGACAATTGTGTCTCTGTTTACCTTAATATTAATTTTAGGATGTTTTAGACAGCTCTTCATACTTTTGCTGTGATTTCACTTCTTTTTGTATTTGATGTTTTACCTTTTTACTTGAAAGGGTATGGTACTTGCTTTTAGTAATTGCTTTATATTTTTATAATGGTCTATTCAGATCAATACCAGCCAGATTGCGAAAGTAGTGGCAAGGTGGCAGTCCAAATTTGGCACTGGCCAATTGCAGGAAAAAAGAATGCATCCGTAGAGGAGTGATTTGGTTTGTCTGCCTCTTAGCCACCTTACCATTTCACTTTTTAGGTCTGAGCAAATGCCGGTCTTGGCTGTTCCAATAAATAAAAAAAAATGCACAAAAACAATATACTACTCGTATTTATCTATTTATACTGCCTATGGTGTTACTTCAGTGATTGGTACGGCTACCGGCCTCACCGAAGTGAATCTTGCCGGATACGTCTACAGAGCCGGTTTTTGTGTGCCCCATCCTATTCTTTTGACTGGCTGAGTTCTATCCTTTAACTGCTCACATATTTTTTGGTTGAGCCTGGGCAGCGCATGCGCTGCTCTGCGAGGCATGCTGTATTCAGGTAGGAACTTGAAGCTCCGCCCATATTTTTCATTGGCTTGTGTCACTGTCCACTGTAAACTGGCTGTTCATTGGTCAATAGGCTTAGTAGTCCCTCCTTAGTACCTCCTTGTCTCATTTTGTAACCTCTCATGGCGACACCCCGTTATGTGTGTTGTTACGCAGTAGGCTTTAATTACATCCTCCGAGCACTATTTTCTCAAATATCTTTGTCCTGCCTGCTGTTGCAGGCAAGATACCCTCTCTCCTAATGCTTTTTTTACATTTATTATAGCACGGGCACTGAATGCGTTTCCAATGCAATAGGTCTCTCATTTGCAAGAGTTTAAGCTATTAGCATTGTAAATGACAATGCTTTTTATTTATGTTTTAAAAAAATATATAAATAAAAGGCATTGTCATTTACAATGCCAATAGCTCAAACTCTCGTAAATGCGAGACCTATTGCATTGTAAATGCTTGTTTCTTTTTCATTCAGCACTCCGTGAGAGTGCATGTGTTTTCTAGCTCTCTCCCTCATGAGCTGCCTGCGCCATCAAATACTGCACTCTGTTGCTCCCCACTCTTCCCAGCTTGTCTGTAAAAGCACAGCAGTGGGGATATTTATTCATTTTTATTACACTTTGTGTAATAAAACATTTCCAGATATACCTGGGGCTGTAAGTTACTTGAATGACATCACTGCTTTCTCAAATACAAGGAGATGGACGGAGCGCTGAAACTTTTCAGACACTCACCCCCAGTCACAGATCTGGGTTGAATCCATCATCATTCTTTAGCTCACTTCGCCACCTCAGTTCAGACCCAGCTATATACAAATCAGTCTTGACCCTGTGCCTCATGGGAACAGTCCAGCCCGAACTGCCAAGCCAGGTCTTCCCTGAACCGGAAACAAGCATCCTGGGACCGGTTTCTGGGTAACACCCTTCATCAGCCAGGCTAGCTTGAATCCAGTGGCAAAGTGAGCAAGGGACCCACGTCTGGGCATACCCTGCCAACTTAGGGCGAGCAAAGCAAACACAAGGAGATGATAGACGGAGCGCTGAAACTTTTCAGACACTCACCCCCAGTCACAGATCTGGGTTGAATCCATCATCATTCTTTAGCTCACTTCGCCACCTCAGTTCAGACCCAGCTATATGCAAATCAGTCTTGACCCTGTGCCTCATGGGAACAGTACAGCCCGAACTGCCAAGCCAGGTCTTCCATGAACCGGAAACAAGCATCCTGGGACCGGTTTCTGGGTAACACCCTTCATCAGCCAGGCTAGCTTGAATCCAGTGGCAAAGTGAGCAAGGGACCCACGTCTGGGCATACCCTGCCAACTTAGGGCGAGCAAAGCAAACACAAGGAGATGATGGTTTGAGAATCGTTTGACCACATAAAATAGTGCTCTGTTTTTCTGCATGCATGGTCACTATGCACAGAACCACAAAGCATGAAGCATTGAGGCTCAGTCTTTCAAAGGTTGCAATGCTTGGGCAGTGAAGGGCATTATTACCGGTAACAAACGTTCTCATTTCAGCAGCCTTCGAAGGATGAAATGCTGAGCTGATTCTGCCAAGATTTGAACCAGTACCCTGCAGAATCAAAAAGGGCACCTCAGTACATTGGCTCTCGGGTCGCACTGCTGCCTTATTGGCCCAAAAAAATGACATCATTTACAGCCCGCCCTCAGCAGTCAATTGAGTATGGACAGTGGTTAGTCGCTTAATCTGCCAACTGCACAGGTCTGAGCTTAACCTGTATTATTATACAGGTTTGAATCTCAGGCTTTCATGCTTATGAGTTTATAGGGCGAGGTATATGAAAAGAACACCATATTATTTGAGCAGCAAGAGGATGTGGCCTTACGGCCAGAGCTGCGGACTTTGGAGCTTGGGAACCAGGTTCGAGCCTCGGCGTCGGCTCAGCATCATGTGATTATGGGCAAATTACTTAATCTCCCCGTGCCTACCAAAAAATGAATGTGTCCTTGTGTAATGTAACTGGTGCTAATGTAAAGCGCTCCAATACCTTCGGGTCGAGTTCGGGCTATATAAATCTGTAACAAACAAAAAAAGAGGACAATCAGCGCGGCGAGTCGGCTATGAGTGGCCAAGGGCGAAGCTACTGGTGGGGCTGGAGTTGCAGTAACACCAGGGGCCAGAGGCTTGAGTGGTCCATTAACCTCTGATTAATTTATTTTACTACCGAACCAACAGTTAGAGGCCCACTTTCATTGCTTGCACTGGGGCCCAAAGCACCCTTGCTAAGCCACTGCGAGTGGTCACGTCTGGACATCCAGCAGTAGCGATGCTGTGCTGAAAGGGACTGCAGTGCAGGAAGCTCCGGTGCTATAGAAGAAGCTGGCACAAGAGTGTTTACAGGGCACACATTCTAAGCATATGTTTAAAAGCTGGCCATTTTGTCTCTAGTGCGCATGCCAATGTTCCTCTGCAATTGGACGAACGCGTAATAGACTACAGCGCCCAGGCACTGCTGGTGTTGCTGCGAATTGTAAACATGTATGTATGGCGTTAGTGGGGGGGACACAGCCATTGCTACTAACTTCGAGTTTGAACTTGTAAAATGCTTTTCCTAGCGATGCCCGCTGAAGCACGGCGTGCCCTGCCCATTCATACATTACTCCACATTTTGAATGTTTGCGTTTGAATTGAGCCCTTTAAGTGGGCCGGGTCCTGCCGGTGCTCAGCACCAGCAGTTCTAAAATGCAGGTGCTGAGATGGGTCCCTATCGGGCTCTCCATTTTTGCCCTCACCCTAAGGGTGAAAAAAATATCTTAACTCTGCAGCACTGCCACCCTTCACTGCCTTTGATGCATCTTCGAAGAGACTCGTAGGACTTTCACAGTCTCATCATTTCAGAACTGAAGCATTTTCAATATTCTATACAAAGAAGCCATAGTTGTTGCTTATTTATCGTATGCAACTAACCATTGACAAAGCCAACCGTCCTGGTTTTTTGTAGGTGTAATGTTACTTGCTGTATTATATATCTGGATGCAATGACCGAATCAGCAAAATACCAGCCAGGCGGGACACTAGCAAAATACCAGCCAGGCGGGACACTAAGCTAAACAGATTTTAAGCTTAGGTGTTTTAAGCCACGCCCTTAACTACATCGTTCACGCCCCTTCGAGAGACTCCCCAGTTTTTTCATCCCACTTAAAGCCCTGCCTTCGTGTATAATATTCACATCTGTGCAGTGCGATCTGTCTGGATTTTCACCATCTAAGGGTGGCGATTGTAGTACTGATTGTAGCCTGATTGTAGCCTAATCGCTGGTAAAATGTAATCATGAGTAAAGTCACTATTTGTGTATATATGCTTAGATATGCTTAGATATAACTCTAACCACTAGTATATGTAGTAGACCTTTGTACTTACTTCCATTCCTAGGAGTTTAGCGTTTATCCGTTTGTATCTCTTCCTTGAGTGACTTTGCGACTTGTACATTTGCAATTTTTTTTTCTGTGTGCATCTCTTCCTTGTGTGATTCTACAATTTGTACATTTGCAATTTCTTTTTTTTTTCCTGCTTGTATTTCTTTCGTAACGCATGTAATTCAAAGTCCTTATGTAACGCTACTGGTTCTTTTGTAAAGCCCTCTGACGCAGGGGGAGGGTGCCGAACTTCAGACACTTCTCTTTGCTGGACTGCCTTATCTCTTTCTCCCCTCAGGTCCCCCTCTCGCCAATCTCAGCCTCCGACTCTTCTCCCCTCCCACCCCCACCGCTCTCTACCCCTTTGATGTTTCATTTCGCCGTTCACTCTGTAAATATGTAATTTTGAGTTGCCCAAGCCTAATCGCTGGTAAAATGTAATCATGAGTAAAGTCACTATTTGTGTATATATGCTTAGATATAACTCTAACCACTAGTATATGTAGTAGACCTTTGTACTTACTACCATTCCTAGGAGTTTAGCGTTTATCCTTTTGTATCTCTTCCTTGAGTGACTTTGCAACTTGTACATTTGCAATTTTTTTCTGCTTGTATTTCTTTTGTAACGCATGTAATCCAAAGTCCTTATGTAGCGCTGCTGGTTCTTTTGTGGAGCGCTCTGACACCTTTGGGTAATGTTCGCTATGTTCGCATTTCTTTTGTAACTCATGTAATTCAAAGTCCTTATGTAACGCAACTGGTTCTTTTGTAAAGCGCTCTGACACCTTTGGGTAATGTTCGCGCTATATAAAATCGCATTAAATAAAAATAAAATTAAAAAAAACAACAGGGGTCAATCTGGAACCAGGGAAGAAGTGCGAGTGTGAGCCTGGGAAATTGGTCAATTAAGATGGGGCTGCAGCCAATATCTGCTTTGTATGTTTGACGTGATGTTATTTCGGTGGTCTGGCAAGTGTTTATAATGATTTTAGCAGTCTCATGGATCTAGAAAGATCTATCTGAAGGAGTAGACTTGTATAGCGCCACTTTGCAAACCATGACCCTTTGTGCGCTTTCTGGATTGGCAGAGATAAGTTACAGTTCAAAGCCAAACGTTATGTTGTCTAGGCATGTGCCTGTATAAAATGTAACCTTACCTCCAAGCTGTACTTAAATCCAGTGTAACTTTTTTCCTGCCAAAAATATCCCGTGACGCTAGTTACTGCAGAGCATACCATTATGTATATGTGTAGGTGACGGATTCAGGAGAACGGGGCAACTTTCTTTATTCCTAAACAGTTATAACCAGTTCCTGCATATTCAGAGATAATTGTGTTCGTTTTCAGCGATACTCTCTAAATGTAGTTTCTAAGACATTTTGCAGTTAGCCAGACTAACCTGTGGTGTGGCTTAGGGTTCTATGTGCATTAATTCTACCAGGCAAATCCCTTACTTTTACAAACAGCTCTAAGCAAGTGCCCATAACGCCACTCAATGTTCTTTCCTGCCAGCTACCCCAGGCCGCACCTTTTCAGTTTGCTGCTTGCAGCTTGCTGCGAAATCTCAGTCTCCTCCTTAACATTATTTACTAATACACTCAGGTAGGCAGTGACAGTTTAAGTTGCTGTCCAATTCAGTTGGAGTTCTGGTTAAGAGTAGGCTTACACTGCCATCTGCTGGGAGACCAAGGAAAACGCATGCTATGCATACTCGGATATGACAAGAAAGGCTGGCTGAAACAAAGCCAGTGTTGAGCATGGCATGTACGCTTTTGGATCAGTCTTCCCCCAAATTACTGATAATTCTCAAACAATTTGTGGAACTAACTTAATTATTTGCAAATTGGTACTATTTTACCGTAGATCAAAAAGTCACAGGGCTGTTCAATGCAGTCTTTTGCCATCTTCCAGTGAGGGGCTTTATTGGCAGAGTGCATCTGCATTTATTAAATACTATAATGCCAGATTTGACCAAAACGCGTGCCTGGTGGTCTGAAGTTTTAGCAACCCCAGCTTTACCTGATAACTGGAAGGAGATGAATAATGCATCTTCTCTCTTGCAGAGATATAATTTACGCCAAATTCAGGCTCTTTCTATGCCGTTCAGTGCTTAATTTGTGGGGGGGGGGGAAAAAGTGGGGCCGTCGTCAGAGACCATTGCAGCTTGCACCACCCATTGCCCACGCCAGTGACAACACAACTATTAACTATCACACTGCTACCTGTGTGACAATTGAGACTATTCCAGGCCTCCAAAGGTATAAGAAGAATGGCTTGGGCGGCATGTATTAGTCATTTTTAATGTATATTGAATTAATACAACTGTTGTTGTGCTCATCTCCAATTACACAAACAACGCCACCATGTGGAAGGCTGCATAAGGGCCCGTGTTGACAATTAAGTGCCTGTACTGAGCACCGGAATCCACCAGCTCAAATTAAGCACTGATGCCGTTTATATTATACCTTGAAAAGCTACATATACTACACGCAGAATCTTGCAATTTATGAACCAATCGCCTTTACAGTGGATGCATATGGTATGGGTATGCCCAGAAATACAACCTTTCTAGAATAGGATGCATAAGACAATGAAAGAAGTCTTGGGATTCTAATTGTGGCCCTGCCGACCTTGTAGGGTGACGGCCAGATGACGGTAGTGATTGAGTAATAAAGCATTTAATTTTCATCTGTCCATTAGTGGCAAGACCCATCATCGCTCAAGAATGGAGGTCCCCTGGCTCCTCAACATCGAAAATGATATGCTTCTGGACGAGGCATATCACTTACAAGGGCAATCCTTGAAATATCATGGGACTTGGAACTGTTTAAAGACTAGATTTAAACTTTGCTATAGACCGAGAACCAAGTTTTGTAAACCACTGCCCTAGACTGGACAGCGAATCAAGTTTATAATTTTTATTTCCTTATCCCAAATTAGTCTTTTGTCTATGCTGTCTTTAATTTGTTTGTGTATCACCGCACACCAAATAATTTCGAAAACTGGGATTTGCAAGCTTTTACCTGGCCATGGCGCATTGCTTGGGTCCTCTTACCAGCTTCTCTTCTCTGCACACTTGGTTGTGTGTGTGTGTATCCGCATGCTGCAGTGCTGTGGCACTCACAGCAAACTGATGAGAAATAAACCACAAAGACATTGGAGTCTTTAACTACTGATAAGGCACTGCTG
The DNA here is from genome assembly GCA_963921515.1 of Calotriton arnoldi. Taxonomy (NCBI): domain Eukaryota; kingdom Metazoa; phylum Chordata; class Amphibia; order Caudata; family Salamandridae; genus Calotriton; species Calotriton arnoldi. The sequence continues at coordinate 674,118 of CAWUFW010008221.1, forward strand.
GAGAATCGGTGATGCGCCACTCTTGTGAGAACGCTTGCGCCACTCTTGTGAGAACGCTTGCGCCACTCTTGTGAGAACACTTGCGCCACTCTTGTGAGAACACTTGCACCACTCTTGTGAGAACACTTGCACCACTCTTGTGAGAACACTTGCACCACTGTCGCTAATATCACGCCCCGGGAACCTATTGCACTACATTAAAACACCCAGTGTTGGAGCACTGAAAGAACTGATATACCGTGACCAGATGAATGGTTGTGGTCCTGGACACCGTGCAGGTGCAATGGAGAGGAAAAAGAGCAGGGGCACATATTCACCCTCTCACAGGTACTGAGCAATACCTTCGCACAAACACGCCTTTCATCCACACCGTTCACACATGGTGGTCCCTCCATGCTTTCCCGATGCCATTCCTTCCAAATGAACATGTTTTTACTTTTTCTTCTTTCTTATAATCCATGTAAGTGACATGGACTGCTTTTTTAAAATTTACTTTAAAAAAAAAAAATCATTTGGAAGGAATGCTAACTCCGAGATGGAGGCCTGCTGTCCCTTGCCAACCTGCATCCTGGAGCTCTCGAACATTCACATGGGTTGCAAAATGCATCCTGGCTCATTATCATCCATGAGATGAGAAGTTTTGCAGCGTTCTTCTAATGTACGTGCTGCGATGCAGCTAATCACTACACCAGGTTCATTGCAAAATGAACCCACGTTTGAAACCAGTCGGAGTGCAAGTAGCGCACGTTGGCTTTCGACCAGGGCTTAGAACATCGGGCCTCTAGTTCTGTCTTACTTTAAATGTAATTGAAACATTCTTTAGAAGAGAATTCCCCCTTTCCTTTGCTATCGTTTGTCTTATTTCTGTTTGTTTTATTTAAAGAACCGTGATGTTTCTGTTTGAAAATACATAATTGGGTTAATTCTATTATTTTCTTTTCATAAAAAATGACAAACGCTTATGTACAGATTTACTCCAATTTATGTATTAAATGTATTTTTGAAAAGAGTTTTATAAATAGGAATTTATTTGAAGGTGTATCTTGAGTACCAACCCCACTGGTAACTAACTGTGCACTAAACAAGAGTTTTTTGGCAGAAGAAAATACATTTATCCACATGAGGTTTAAAGATGAAATATTTTTCTCCACCTTCAAGCAAGTTTCTGGGGATAGCATCAGCCGCCCATTATTATTGTTTCTGTTCCCATTGACCGCGCCCGAGACCCTGGCTTTTCTAACTTTAATTTGCTAGGTATGAGCACTGGGCCCACCTATTTAAGGTTTACTCCAACCTTCTCCAGAAATCATGGTCATGCATGCAGTCACAGCACCAGGTACCTGGTCATAAGACCATCCCTTGGTTGACAATATGGGATGCATATCATGGCGTAGTGTGTAACAGGGTTGTAAGAAATGCCCCTACGGTCTCCTAATCATAAGAATGTATCCACTAAACGGATAGGTGATGCAAAAGTGATGCTATATAAAGACCACATAACCACTGCATTAAGTAAAAAGCCACTGACAAAACGAAATATCCATGTAGCCCAGTCACTGCAAAGGAAACTGATTCACATAGTCCCACCTGCTGACAGTGCAGGACCGGCCTTAAGACCATAGGGCAATCTCCCAGTAGGATTGGGAGAGCAGACTGCTTTTAGGGCTAGACAGGCAGGGGGTGCCTCAGCATGTCCACCCTGAAGCTTGCACTTTATCTACTTATCACTATATATATATATATGAAATATTACTTATGTTCACGGTCCAGACACTGGAGTACTGGATAATTTCAGGAGCATTGCAGAACAGCCTGTAAATCCAGTGGTCATTAACCAATGTATTTAGAAAATTGTGCAGTTAAATAATTAACCCTTAAATAAAGATTAATGCTAATACAGCCTCTCTTGCTCATGGAGTCCGGTAGTAAACCATTTTCGAGGCCTACTTTTAGCTGCCAGCACTGAGCAGGAATGGGCGAACCATGGGCCACGCAGGTGTGTAGTGTGGGGGTAGGAGGTAGGCAGGGTAGACGGGTGACAGGCTGGACCGACTGATTCAGGGCAGTGTTACCATGGCCAGTGTCGAGGAGGAACCTACTGTCGTAGGCAGTGACATGGAGGACAATGTGAGGACAGACACAGGGCTGTGTCACTGTGCAGTGTCAAGGCATGGGGTGTTATGTCACCAGGGACTACATATTAAGAGCTTTCAGGTTCCACTTACAACTTAGGTTTGTTCTTTTCATTCTAGTATCTGCAGTCCTTGATTTATAATGACCAAAACAAAGGGACAGGTATCTGGGGGCAAGTAAGAACCAAGAATGGATGAGCAGCTCGCCCATCATGGGAAAAGTTCAGAGTGCGGATTATTCCAGTCCTGGGATTTTGTTTCACAATCTAATGCATTCTGGGAATAACAGTCTTGGTTACCTTTAGCTAAACCAATCACACTGTAATAATGTATACAGGAAACAAGTGCTGACCCATGACATGGACCACCTGATAACTCCAGGGTGGCGCAATGTCAGGGGCTGGAGAGTAGGTGTGAGCCGCGACAGGGTTGTCAGATAGCAAACGCTACCTGAGTGCATTAACCATACCACTGACACTACTCTGTGCATATTAACATTAAACAACATGAAATATAGGCGATCCCATACAAATGGAACACACACACAAGCTGCTCATACATAATAGATTTTTATTTTTTCGCATGTCTGTAAAATGCAGACGATCAGCCTTTGAAGACCTCCTCTCACTGAGAGGTATTACTATGGAAGTGCATTAGGGAGCGCTTAGAAGTGCCCAACATAGTTTGTGGGGGTCTGGAACAGGCTGAAGTTGGTGTTGGAAACCCAATGCAATTAGTTTGAAGGCAAACTCAGTCTCAAAGGCGCATTATGGAGGCTCTGGTTGAGTCTAGCGTCCAAAAGGGCAAATGTTCCTCTCAATCAGAGCTCGTAAATGACAGGCAGGAGGGGTCTCTGCGAGAGAGTGCTTTGCACTCTTCCTGCTCTCCGCTGAACCCTCTGTGTCCGGCTTCTTTTACCAGGTGCTTCTGGGACATTTGCCAGTCTCAGAGTGCCACTGGCCTGTGGTTGACTTACACACCCCGAGCTGCTGGTGCCCCGCTGGTTCCCTCCTATTGGTGGGCACCTCAGGCGGCTTGTACCCACTGCAGATTGCTTGTGGTCAGCTGGGTTGGCAACTCTTTTGTGGAGTAGGCTGTTTTCTGCCCTGTTCTCCTTGCCATGCTGTCCATAGAGCCAATCCAAGGGGTCAGTGCCCATGCTCAGTTGTAATGAGACAATCATGCACAGTCTGTCCTTGATCGGGGGGCAGCATGTGTCCACTTCACGCTCATGCACAACCTTGCTCTGGTGGAAGGATGTGTCTCTAGACCCTGCATGTGCTGTTTGGCTCTGAGGGCAGGATTTGTCCACAGGGCACACCTCTGTTGCTCGACTGCGGTGGCAGCGCAGTGAGCTTGGCGGCTGCAGCTTGGCTCGCTTGTGTGATTTGTGCAGGCTGCTGTGGTGGGCACGCGTGCCACTGGTCCCCAGGGACGTCGGTTGTGCCAGCTGGCATATAGAAGTCACATAGTCATCAATGTTGTGGGAGGGACCCGTTCCGGATCCGCTGTCTGCTCTAATGATGGGTACGAACGTGGCCTCCATGTTCTCGCGGATGGTGGGCAGATGATTCACAGATCGGCGCAGCTTGGATCTCATCTCTGTAAAGAGAAGGGAAGAATACCATCAATTTCTCCAGAGGATGAAAATATGCCTGAGCTGTCGCAAGCAATACACAATTAAACCCAGTGCCGTTCATGCCCTAACTCTTTCCAAGCCCAGGCGGCTTTTCATTCACCCCAGAGACATACGTGTTTACAACTACAGCATTCACCCACAGAGAAAAGTTACCAGACCTATGTGTCGGCTTTTCATCCATCCAGTGGTGCACTTTGAAGACCAGCTCTGCCTTTTATGCATGCAGAGGCATATATCTAGTAACAATCGGACGCCTTTGGCCCACTGTGTGTATCTAGTGTAAGACTGCACCGATTATATCATAGGAGATGTAGCACCTGTGGCCGCCTAAAGAGCCGTAAGTGACCGATCTACTTCTTGTGGTGCCCATAAATTTGTCAGCCTGCCCCCAACCCCTTTCAGATATCAACTGGCCTGTACTTTCCAATCAATCGTTGTTTCTCACAAATAACTCCAGTACATTGCAGCCGCTCAGGTGCCCATATCAATATACTGTATGCATAGAGGCTTTTCACCTGCAGCACAGACAGTAATTGTTCTTGAAAAACATTAAGTGATTAATTGGCGGGAACTGATAAAATGCCTCAGCCACAAAACCCCTCTCTGACTAGCCACATAGCAGCTTTTGAAAAGTGCACTAGAGAAGCTATAACATTTCTCTGCTGGTAGTGCTACGTGTCCCCGAAGTGGGCATGCATGTCTTGTTAAAACCTTACTTTGCCATTTGAACTGCGTTTACAACCTCGTGGCAGCAGCCAAGAGAAAGCTGGGCTTTAGAGCATGGGGGGAACCACTGACAAGACTTCTAATTGTAGATTTGTGTTTTTGAAAAACATTTTCTTAAAGCAAGTTTTGATGGAAGTTAGCAACGCATGTGGCTTTTAACCGCTGCTGTAGGCATCACAGTTTGTTTGGCCCACCTGTTGGCACACACACCGATTCAGGGCTTTGCGTCAGCAGAGTAAAAGTGTATTGCATCTCTATGCAGTCTCCAACCGGTGTATTGGTCCCTTCGCACCATCACAAGGCATTTCCTGCCAGAAGTTATCTCGAGTACTGAATACTTGTGATTACCCAGGTGCCCTTGGCACGTGGGCTGCTATTGTGCTCTACACTGAGACGTTATCTCAGACCACAGACGTCTAACAAGTCAGAAGCATTTCTCAACCTCTAGTGAATGGTTACACGGGATAACTTCTTCAATGAGAGAAACATCACCAACACCTTTTAACCAGTCTCTGTTGTACAGCACCAACTCTTACATGATTATAGAGCCAAGCCCAGAAGTACCTTCAAAGCTGTAACCAGTGCAGGATAACTCCTACATCATACACAGCGACGGTTCATTTAGAACAAATACATCTCTTGTGTACTGAAGCATCACTCACCGCTTCTACTGCAATGTACAGAGTCACTTACAACAGTCGTAGATCATGAGAAGCGTCTGGTACAACCTTTGAACCTATGACAAGCTTGAGAAGCGTCTCTTGTGTTCTATCAGGCAGGTACGCAAGCCCCACTCCTATGTAACAAGTCAACAGTTGGATATCCCTGAAATTACTCTCTCGTTTGCAAAGTACAAGGGAGACTCAACCACCTGCAGGTGTGAAATTATGTGAAGTGTTGATTATATTTCTTACGCTGTCCATTCTCCAAGCAGTCACCAATGTTCTTTCTATAGAAGTGGTGCTGCTAGCAGCTTAGATGCAGTCCTTGCTCAAACACCCAGCTCTGAATTGAGTTTCCTCAAAATCACAAATGGCACTTCGGAGATAACCGATGCTCAGCCCAAACTGTGGAACATTCCACCAATTTGCCTCTAGCGAATCTCCCTTCTATTCTGTAGAACTAGAAAGCATGCTTGTTTTCTATCCTCCAACACCTTATGGAACATTACCTGCCTCCGTGGTGCCAAACTAGCCACAGTGTACGGCCACTCCACTAGCAATGTATTTACCATGAAACTGAGCACATAAAGGCCTCACTGAGGTAAGTCTAACACCTATACCATTTAATGCACATCCTAACAATGTCTACACGCATAGTTGCTGTAGTACAATCGGAGCACTTCTCTGGCCCACATGCACCCCACTTAACTCTTCTAACAAAGATCACCTTCCACCCAGGGACTTTCCATGCATGATCTGTCCTAGAAGCCACCACACAAGGGAACAGCACTAGTGTGCGTACCAGTAGTAGATGCACACTATATGAATAGTCTATAGCAGTAACGATGACATACTGCGCACCTGTACAGATGCTTACAACCACTGCACTCTTACATCTGGTACACCTAACAACCCAGCCTCTGACTGCTGTAGTTTATACTCTGTTCACAACAACATGTCTTACTGTGGCACTGTCGGGGGCCATTCCGCTACAGCCACCGGCTGCTTTCCAGCCCACAATGACACCTCCTGAGTCCTGGACCATTAAATAAATAATCGTTCCCTACAGATAACATAACATACCATGAATTGGTATTCAGCTGACAATGGCCGCTCTTCCGCCTGCTGCATCTATGAAGTTGTATGTTAGAATCAGGTCACAATGGCAGCTCTTACAACACACAGGAGCCAGTCACGCGGCTCACTCGTGTACGCAGTCCCTACATCGCTCATTCAGCTCCTGGCACGGATGGCTAAAACGTTAATTCTTCCAACACTGATACATTAAATGGCATTGACTTTGGTGACGTTTCTCTTGTAGGTAACGCAAGACTTTTGGACTGGTTCACTGTCACAGAATTGCCATCACTTTTGGATCAACGTAAATGTGTACATTACACTATAGCGACCAATCAGCAGTTTTCTCGCCACACTGACCACCAGACTCACTCAATGCAGAGGCAGACAATAAAGCGCATGCCCGCTCCACGCAAGTAAGGAATTATGTCTGCCCATTTCTTGCAGACGTTGCCAATACGACCGACCACCTGTGTGCTTCCACCCCCCACCCTCCTGGACTGTGCTTGGTCCCGTACCTACTGTGTCTGCCCGCGGTCTGCTCTTGGTGGACCTGGCTGTGGTAACCGGTGCTTGTAGCTCCGAGGATGGGTGTCTGGGGCTTCAGGCAGGGCTTTGCAGCTCCCTCTCGTCTTCGCAAGCCCGCAGCGACTCTGTCAGGCTGGCTGGCTCAGCGCGGCTGCTAAGACTCTTATATAGCACGCGCCCTTCGAGCGAGGCCCGCCTCCTTCTAAATATAGCCGCGGCAAGGACCGCGCACACCTCAGGAAGTGGGGGCGGGCTCCCGGCGGGAAACTGGAGCGAGGAGGGGGCGCTGTTTCCACAGCCTCGAGCTCTGTGTGAGTGCCGGAGAGCAGCCCCCGAGCACGTGTGCCACGTGAGAAGCAATGTGAGGCCAGACACGTCCCTGCACATGGCACAGGCCCTAGTGGCAACCAAGCCGAGGCGACACTTCTATCAGGAGATGGAACAATAACAAGCGAGGCCGCCTCCGTCACCTAGGAGACAGCCGGTCTATGGGAGCTAGTGGGGCCACACTTAAACCCCGTGGCGCTAGATGTCTGTCCACGGATATTATTTTATACCTTGTGCGAGATTTTGGCCAATGTCATCTTTTAAAAATGCATGAGATGAGATATGTAGATCGGTGTCCTCATCTTTACAGCCTGCAGTGTGCGGTGTCGAACGGTGCCCGATTTTTCCATGCGGTGCGAGATGTTTAGCAGCCTAGTTTATTCAGTCTGAGATGGCTGTGTGCCCTCATTTGCACTCTACAGTGGAGATGCTTTCCCGTCTAGTTTCTGTTAGTTACCCTTTGGAAGAGCCACTGGAATTATGCGGCAGAAGATCTTAGTAATATTTGATCAGTTTGAGGTGAAAAAAATGTTGTTAAAATATGCAGATTATGCAACAGATGGTGAGTTATGTGAAAAATCAATACTTATGCAGAAAGCACTGCATCTGCAGAATCGCTTTATTCCAGTGGCTCTGTCCTTGGGTTTCATGAGGCTGAGATGTCTGTTAGTGTCTTCATAATACCCTGCAATGCGAATGTATATTACAGCCCTGTTCATACAGTGCATGCTGAGGGGAGATGTCCAACCAAGTCCAGTGTATGTGTGGCGAATAGGTGAGTATGTGTACAGTGTAGTTGGCGATCACGTAAATAAGCATAGATTATCCCAGATAGTGTGAGATGTCTGATAGAGTCCAGTTTATTTATTGCAAAGTGAGATGTGTCTAGGAGCACCGTTTTTACGCTGTTGCAATAGCTGGAGCATGTAGGAGCCATTCACATTTAGCCATAAGAAAACCATGGGACTCTTATATAGTTAAGATGAGCCGATACTAGTAATCTTCTAGGAGCCATGGACAAAATCTAATCCGTCAAAATGTGAGTGCCCTTCTTCAGATCCCAGCATGTACCAGTGTCCCAGAGACCAGTTGAGAAGCCCATTATAAAGTAGAGCACCACAGTGCCAGGTCCGTCCTATGGACGAGCAACAGAGTCTGTGTAACACCAACTAATAGATCTATCTTAATACTGGCAAGGCAACACCATTACAAATCTTGCCCCATTAAATCTCTCTAAACTACATTTCTATTTTCTCAACCCATTATATCAAAAGAATATACAAACTGTCTTTCATTTGCTTGTATATCACTGAAGTATCAGTATCACAACAGAAGTAGATAACATACCGTCAAAAATGTTGTCTATAGCTCTGCCTTTTTTATCTTAAACCTAAAGTTTAGATTTTCAAAATCCACAAATAATCCTGCACCTCCAAAATAGTTTTTTATTAATTATTTTTCTATGTTAGTAGCAGGCTTTCTCCTATAGGTATAGTTCCACCAAACAGAGCATCCCAAATGTCATAAATATTTTTCCTCACTTTTTTTTTTTTTTTAGAACTGTCTTCGAAGTTTAATCTGAACGCCACACGAGAAGTGGTACCCCACTTACTCTGTAACTCTTCCATATTGGCTACAGTGACCTTACATTTGTAGTGCTAACCATGTTCTGTTTTAGTCCACACCATCCTGGCCTGTGACTTAAAACATCTTGTATGAGTGTACATCAGTTTATTTTTTTAAATATTGGCACCCGAAGGCCTCCCTCATGCATCTCTATGAAAAAAAGTTCATCCTGTAGCAATTTCGTTTGTATTATGCTGCTGCTCAGAAATACTTATGAATTGATTTGCTTGCTTGGCCAATTATAAAACTGAAAAGCAAAAAACAAGCGCACAAAGTCTGCAAGTACATTCTTTTTTTTTTTTTAAATGAGATTACTACATATTTGCAATAAGGTTAAGTATAGAGATTCCTGACTCTTAAACGTCTCAGATGTTTGAATTAAGTGTACAAGATGGACTAATCCTATGTGCTTTTTTATTCATGCTTCTCCGGAAGTCTGGAGCCTGCCTGTGCGTGTCCTCCTACAATGGCCCTAGTGTATCTCAGCCTCTGAGTACTACATCGAGTGCATTCAGTTTTTAATCCCTAAACGAACCAGAAGAGGTCAGAGAACTCAATCCTACAGAACCAGAGTGCAGTTCCTAAGGGTCTCCTGTTTATCATTTGAAACGTTTAATACAACTGTCAAGGGATTTTTATTATCTCAATTGTGCTATATTGATGTCCGATAATATTGGCACTTTTTATGAAAATGGTTGCCAATATTCTGTTTTCTCGGTGTTGGCACTGACCATTTAAGCGTTTAGTCATTTATGCATTGTGACTAATTGTATATCTACTTTTGTTTGGAACTTAAGTTTATCTCATTACTGTTGTTTCTTTACGTTTCTTCATCCCAGCCCTTAATGTGGAGTTAGTCTTCGGTTCGTCACCCACTACTTAATGTTGAGCCAAGGGAGCCTCATCTGATTATGGATAGCTTGATGGGAGTGTTGTGGAGGCTACATGCAAGCTTGCTAGGCCTCTAGCAACTCTACAACTTTCAGCGTGTCAGTGACTTTCCCACCAAAAATGTAGTGTTGCTTTCCATTTACTGTGACTCGTAGGAAGTCTCTTTAAATGCGATCACCTGTCTTGTGTTGTATCCCACTGCACTCTGCCCCTCTCACTCTTTACATGTTCCGACTCCATTTGGGACCAGTTTGCAAAGAAAATCCCCTAAGAAACCACCTGTAAAATAATAAACCCATGTCAGTGAACGTCTTTTGAGTCTTTCTGCCTACTGTTCATGTGCAGCATTTGCATTGTACAAAAAAACCTTAGGCAGCCTGTATTTACTAATAAGTATCATAGTATACAACAAGCCAAGCAAAATATATAATCTTAAATATTACTTTTTTTATTATCAAACAATATATAAATTTAAAATCACAGATCGAAAAAACAAGTCATGGATGACTCATAAGGGATAAGCTACTATTATTCTATGTGTAAACTGGGTCATGATGCATCTCCATCTTGTCAACATATTAAAACAATTAGGTTTTTACAATCACGAACAATAAAGTACGAAACAACATAGAGGTTTAAAATGTGGCTAATTCGTGGTAGAATAGTATCAACGCGCGTTTTGGCGACGAGCGCCTTCATGAGGAACGCCACGGATGTACTCAAAATGTACTGAGGCAAAGATTGTCGATCCAAAAAATCGGAAAAACCCTCATGGTGGTTTTGTAAATGTTCCACGTGAAATGAATTATTCTCTGGTTACACGTATAGTGTGATCTTACAAACGAAAGACAGGACCACTTGAAATATGTCAATTCTGATATAATCGTCTGAATTTGTTCATCCTCCTTGTTACTGCGATACTGTGTCTGATGTCCCAAATGAAATATTCATAACTATTAGTGAATGATTAAAAAGCTTTATGGTCTGGTACGACCGGATGTATCCCGCAACATGTCTGCTTCTTCCCCGTCGGCTCAATATTTGCAAACCCACACACTGAAGGCTGAATTATACAAACTTTGAGTGCAGGCGGAATCATTAGCCACTCATTAAATATTATGACTGTCACAGAGTTTTTGAGTGAAGCGATGAGCTCAAGACCTCTTATTGCCGAAGGAGAGTCAGTATCTCTTTTCCAGAGAGTAGATCTTTCAAGTCCTTCCGATGGTTGTCCTGAATGCTTGAGCTTACTCACAATGAAACCCCCTAAGGTTGCTCTGGGAGCTGATCGTATTGTTCTGTGCTCTTGTTGTATTTGAAGTACCAGTGAGTGATTCTGAGTACTACAAGCTTCGTGGCTAGGCTACTGGGCCTACCCCTTTTGGTTACTAAGCAGACTGATCCCGCTCCTGACTGTCGGCAGGCCCTGTAAGGCTCCCGTATGGTTCAGGTGAGGTGTTTTATGTTCACCTGGAGCCCACCTAGGGTCCTGCAACCCAGCTGGGCAATCCAGTTGCATCCTGGAACCATGAGTCGTAGCTACTGTACGTTCGCGTCAGTTACAGCCACTCTTGCCCATTGCTCGCTCAGCTGCTGGTTCAAAGTAAGGATGGAGCTCATCCATGCAGTGCACTGACTGTCTAGGGTAGTACATGCTATCAACATTAGGCTAACTGTACTGTATAATATCTGCTGTGACACATCCCTTCTAAGAAATGAAAGAAAAAATACTATTGCCTAGGATGAAAAAAAAGTCATCTGCACTCCTTAGGCGTTTGATTAAACCAACTTGGACATGATAATAGAAGCAACCCTGAGCTCTGACTTATGAGGCGCTCCCTCTGTAGTCAGCGAGCCTCGCTCGTCACCTCGCCTATCCTTGAGGGTGCCAGTCATGGATTAGCTGGCAAGGTTGGCTCTTCAGTCACCACAGGCTTCCTGTGCGATCCAGGACTTGTCTATCATGTACCTGTGACAGGAGACTCCGCGATCCATCATATGGGCCTCACAATAGTCCACGTGCTTCCATCAGTGTAGAAAGAAAAACGCAGCGCAGGATACTGAAGAAAGGTTTACTGTGAAGCAACAGACCCCACTGTGAGTGTCCCTAGCCTAACTGTCTACATAGCATGTGTCCCCTCTCTGAGGTTACTCTGTACAGTATAACCGAGTGGGTGTCTGCTCGCCCTGTACACGTGATTTCTGGAAACACACCACTGTGATGTTTGCTGCACACCATGTACACAGCTCTGGGGTGTCTGAACATTCTATGTACTCCGCTCAGAGACATTTCGCCATACGTAGCTCTTCACTGTATTCAAGTTCTACGCATTCTATGAACAGAAAGAGGTTTGTTCTCGTAATTAATGCAAGCTTTGATTTGCAAACCCCCGTTTTTTTCTTTTTCTTTCTAATGCGAGCAGACATACTCTATTGTAAATTAGAATGGTGTATAAAGTTAAAATGCTGCGTTTTGCCTGTCTCCTAGCTGGCTAGCATTTACCAGGGTGACTCATAACCAGCACCCGAGACCAGCCTCAGTCACTAAAGCCATTATAATGCGTTCCACTTATTTCGGGGCCAGGATACAGCAGTATTCCCCCACCAAAACGCGGGCATTCCAAGTTATTTTCTGCAGGAAAAGAGAAAAAATGCAGACCCGTAAATACCGGGTCCAGTCCTGTGTGTTTGTTCCCATCACAGAGAATACAGTGGACTCAACTGGGCGCCCATTTATTGGCTGCATGGAGTAGGTGGTAAGTGGGTGTGAGGGCTTTGTTTTGGCTTGTGGCGCAGAGATGCGGAAAGGCCAGACCTAGAAGGAAGAGCTCAAGGGAGCGTTTGCTGCTCCCCATGGGGCAGGATCAGTGCTTAATTTGTAAAATATTAAGTGCCAGGGCTCTGACCAGGGGGCCACTGCAGCTTGCACCACCCATCGCCCTTGTCATTGCTGCCAGAACAACTACTAACCATCTCTCTCGCATGTAAATGCGACAGTTCAGATTATTCCAGGTCCCCAAAGTTAAAGGAATGGCTGGGGAGGCAGGTATTAGCAATTTCAATCTATATTGTATTTCTAAACAACCGATGTTCTGCTCATCTCTAAATTAGATGAGCAGCATCACCATGTGGTAGACTGTTCTAAGTATGGTGTTGACAATTAGGAGCCGGTGCCGAGCACCGGAAACCAATTAAGTGCCGGTGCTGAGCACCGGAAAGCACTGGCTCAAATTAAGCACTGAGCAGGATTGCAGGCAGGGGCGCCTGGATCACCAGCTGCCCTCCACTGCAGCACCTACTTTGTCAAGCCCACTTCCTGTGTCTCCGGGCCCAGAATGAATGGGCTTCGGATTGGCGTTCCCAAATAGTTCCAGGCCCTGAGACGCTAAATAACAGCCACAGCCTTTTGTCCATAAGCCCTACTTGTGAAGACCGAAGTTCAGGTGGCGACAAAGAGTTCTACCATAGCTCATGAAAAGTGCCACCACTGAAAGACACTCTTCAAAACAGTTTTAGAAATATATCACTTTCTGAATTAAAAGATTGAATGTGTATGAAAACTCTTTAGCTGTTGTCAGCTTTTTAAACTAGATCATGCAATAAGTCACAAAAAACATACACTTCTCACATTTTAAGTATCATCTTTCATACATCAAAACAAGCATTGTCAGAGCCAGTTGATCTTGCCTATGCAAGACCTATTGGTTTGTCAAGGTTTTTTTAGTTAGGTTGTATGGTATGGTATGTCAGTGTATGGCATAGTGCTTGTCATTGTATTGTATAGTATGTTATGCTTAGGCCTGTCATTGTATGGTCAAACAATCAATCAATCATTTGTAAAGCCCGCTACTCACCCGTGAGGGTCTCAAGGCGCTGGGGGGAGGGGGTGGGGGGGGGGGAGAAGCAGCTACTGATCGAACAGCCAGGTCTTGAGAAGTTTCCTGAAGGTCAGCAGGTCCTGGGTTTGTCGCAGGTGGGTGGGGAGGGTGTTCCATGTCTTGGCGGCGAGGTGGGAGAATGATCTGCCGCCGGTGGTCGTTCGGCGGATGCGTGGGACGGCGGCGAGGGCGAGGTCCGCGGAGTGAAGCTGTTGGTTCGGGGTGTAGAAGGTGAGTCGTTCGTTGAGGTATGCTGGTCCGGCGTTGTGGAGTGCTTTGTGAGCGTGGGTGAGGAGCTTGAAGATGATCCTCTTGTTGACCGGGAGCCAGTGCAGGTCTCTCAGGTGGGCGGTGATGTGGCTGTGGCGAGGGATTCCAAGGATGAGGCGTGCGGAGGCGTTTTGTATGCGTTGAAGTCTTTTCTGGAGTTTGGCTGTGGTTCCCGCGTAGAGGGCGTTGCCGTAGTCCAGCCTGCTGCTGACCAGGGCTTGGGTGACTGTCCTTCTGGTTTCGGTGGGGATCCATCTGTAGATCTTGCGGAGCATGCGGAGGGTGTTGAAGCAGGAGGAGCAGACCGCGTTGACTTGCTGGGTCATAGAGAGCATCGAGTCCAGGATGAACCCCAGGTTGCGAGCGTGGTTGGTGGGTGTCGGGCTGTTCCGAGCGTGGCCGGCCACCAGGAGTCGTCCCATGCGGAGGGGGTAGAGCCGAGGATGAGGACCTCCGTCTTGTCCGAGTTCAGTTTCAGGCGGCTGGTCTTCATCCACTCTGCGACGGCCTTCATTCCCTCGTGGAGGTTGGATTTGGCGGTGGTCGGGTCCTTGGTGAGGGAGAGGATCAGCTGGGTGTCGTCGGCGTACGAGATGATGTTGAGGTGGTGCGCTCGGACGATGTTGGCGAGAGGTGCCATGTAGATGTTGAAAAGGGTCAGGCTGAGGGATGATCCTTGGGGTACGCCGCAGGTGATCGTGGTGGCTTCGGATCAGAATGGGGGAGGCGGACTCTCTGGGTTCTGCCGGTGAGGAAGGAGGTGATCCAGTTCAAGGTTTTGTCGCAGATCCCTGCGACGTGGAGGCGTGTGCGTAGGGTGTGGTGGCAGACGGTGTCGAAGGCGGCTGAGAGGTCCAGGAGGATGAGGGCCGCGGTTTCGCCGTTGTTTAGCAGGGCCCTTATGTCGTCGGTGGCGCCGATGAGGGGGGTTTCGGTGCTGTGATAGCTTCGGAAGCCGGATTGGGAGGAGTCCAGGATGTTGTTCTCCTCAAGGAAGTGGGTCAGTTGTCTGTTGGCGGTCTTCTCAATGACTTTCGCCGGGAACGGGAGCAGGGAGATGGGTCGAAAGTTCTTGAGGTCCTTTGGATCCGCTTTGGGTTTCTTGAGTAGGGCGTTGATCTCGGCGTGTTTCCAGCTCTCCGGGAAGGTAGCGGTCTCGAAGGAGCTGTTGATGATCTTCCGGAGTTGAGGTGCGATGATGGAGCTTGCTTTGTTGAAGATGTGGTGGGGGCAGGGGTCTGAAGGTGAGCCGGAGTGGATGTTGTTCATGATTTTGATGGTGTCTTCGTCGTTAACGTTGTTCCAGGAGAGGAGGAGGTCGGTGTGTTTGGTGGGCGTTGAGTCGGGGGAGTCGGCGTCTGTCGTCGGTGTCTGGGTGTTGAAGCTGTCGTGGATGTCTGCGATCTTGCGGTGGAAGAAAGTGGCCAGGGAGTCGCAGAATTCTTGCGACGGCGGGATGTCATTGGAGCTGGAGCTGGCGAGTTCTTTCACAATGTTGAAGAGCTCTTTGCTCTTGTGTGCGTTGTTGTTGATGCGCTCCTTGAAGGAGGTCCTTTTGGCGGATCGGATGAGTTGGTGGGGCTTGCGTCTAGCGTTCTTGAGGGCTGCGTGGTTGTCTGGTGTCTGGTCCTGGCGCCACTGCTTCTCGAGTCTTCGGCAGGTTTGCTTGAAAGTCTGGAGGTCTGCGTTGAACCAGATGGCTCTCGTGTCGGTGCGCCTGTTTGGGGGGTTCCTGATTGGGGCGAGGGTGTTGGCGCAGTCGTCGATCCATTGTCTGAAGTTGTGGGCCGCTGCGTTATTGTCTGAGGGCTCGGATCGAGGGCCTCGGGCCAGGGTGGTGATAAGCTGGTCTTCAGTGACTTTGTTCCAGCTGCGGTGTGGGATCCGTTGTGGTTGGTTGTGCGCGGTGTGTTTCTCGAAGGAGAAGTGGATGCAGTGGTGGTCGGTCCAGTGGAGTTCGGTGGTGTGGCTGAAGGTGACGTGGTTGCTGGTAGAGAAGATGGGGTCAAGGGTGTATCCGGCGGAGTGGGTGGGTGTCGTGACGAGCTGTTTGAGTCCGAGGTTGTCTATCAAGGTTGTGGAGTTGCTGTTGTTTGCGTTCTCGAGGTGGAAGTTCAGGTCTCCGAGGAGAATGTAGTCTGTGGAGGCGAGGGCGTGCGTGCTGATGAGGTCAGTGATGGAGTCGCTGAACTGCGGTCGGGGTCCCGGGGGTCTGTAGACGAGGGTTCCTCTGAGGGTGGTGTTGTGACTGACGTGGATCTGGAAGTGTAGGTGTTCGGCCATGCTGAGGGAGTCTTCGGTGTTGGTCGAGATTCTGATGGTGTTCCTGTGGACGATGGCGATTCCTCCTCCTGGTTTGTTTCGGTCCCTGCGGATGATCTTGTAGCCGTCCGGGATGGCTTTGGCTATGTCGGGCGCCGAGGAGGCGTTCATCCAGGTCTCCGTCAGGAAGGCGACGTCCGGGGAGGATGAATCGAGCAGGTACCCTAGTTCGACGGCGTGCTTGTGGACTGAGCGGGTGTTGAGTAGTATGCATCTGAGATGGTTGTGGTCTGCTTTGGTGGGGTGGGCAGGACATGCAGGTGTGCGCTGGCAGGTGTAGCTGCAGTTTCGGCAGGTGAAGGGTCCGTGGGTGAGCTTCGGGGTGGCCTGGAAGCAGGTGGAGGATCGGCCGGCGTTGAGTGTGTGGAGGGTGTTGGCGTCGTATCGGTGTCGGGTGTTGTGGCGCTCGCGGGGGTCTGGCGCTGGGTGCGGTCCATGGTATGGTATGCTATGCAAGTAGCAAATTTCATAGCATTCATAAACATTTTGGAACTCACGCTCTGTCTAAGACCATCATTAGTGTTCCATCAGAATGGGCAATGCATAAATTGTGCAGACAGTGAGTTGTAGTAAATGAAACTTCACAGTAGCAACAGGTTGCATGAAGGTGACTTTGGAAGAAAACTAGAAAGTTAAAATTTGAGCTGAGGAATTCTCCCACCTCTGCATAAGCTTGTGATGCATTGTTTACATCATACATATGTGGAGTTTAAAAAATGAGTGTAGAAAAACATTTTATGAAGATGCGTTCATGTACTGGCACATTGCATACAGTACACAAGTCACTTGGATGGAAATCCGCATGAACTTGCTCAAAGGTATAAATCACATGCATAACCTTAATTTACACTTTGCATAACTTGGGTACTCTGTATGTTCTTCAGTGCAGGCCTATTTCTATTTTTGAATTTGTAAGCCATGAACCTGTGCTGAGGCCATGGGCCACACAGCGTCCTACGTAGCGTATAGAAACTCTCTCAAATACCTAGAAGATGTCATAGAACCATGCACACTGTCTCAGGCGAGATCTGAAAAGTACAATTAAGCCCCACAGTTTGTTCGTTTTCTACAAACGTCTCCATTAGAAATATTGCTGCTAATAAAATGTTATTATAAAGTGCTTTACAAAGTATGTCTTCCGTTTCGAAGCTCTGTTAATAAAAGGTGCCGTTATTTCCCAATCTAATGGTACTCAATTTACTGATATCAAAGGGATGGAAGGTTGAGTCTGCCTTGCCAGGATTTAAAATTGTGCTTTACGGGTCACTGCATTTCTCAGAGGTAAGCCTTTAACTCGCTGAGCCATCCAAATGTGAATGCCCCAGCTCTCGTTCCAGCGTCATGTCACTCTCATGTGCCACACTTGTGTTATTAGTAAAGAATATTATTACTGTATTTCGTCATAAGCTGCTATTGAATACCATACAATCAACTGGCGAACTGCTGCTTTGGTAGATATGTTTCCCGCAGCACATTAGATGTTTTTACTGAGATTGATGAGGAACAACCTATTGGTGCCTTTGCTCCAAAAAGCTATGAACTATCTTTTCTGATAAATGCTAAAAGGCAATAAATAGATTGCCAGAGTTCATTGAGCAGGTCACTGCAACAAAGCACAATAAAGGGCCCATGGCAACATCTTTAGGTGCGGGCTTCTAGAATTTGCTATGCATTGGTGAGGAGTGTATTTACAAATGTACAGAAAATGGTCCCACGTTACAGCCATAATTTACACGAAAACGATCATGAAAGAATACGGGTTTTCTTAAAGAGGATGCATCACATCCGAGGAGGGGATTTTTTTTATTGTGGTGCAAGAGCCTTGAAGTACGTCATAGTACATTAAGGCAGGGTAGAACCAGCATTAAACAATTTAAATTATGACTAAAATCCATTATAACCTTGTTTCATGCTTCTTTGTTATAACCATAAAAAAATAGCAGTCTATTCCGGCGCGTTTTTTTGTAAAGCTCGTATTGCTCCTGCAGAAAAAATAGTGGCATTTATTACAAAACCCACTGCAGAAGTGTCCCTTCCACCAACCATATTGTGAACTTTATCCAAAATGCCAAGAATGTGTGCAGTTCCTTTCCCCAGGACTTGCTGACCGAGTTGAGGTGGGGAAGAAGAGTCCTCTGGTCAGGAAGGGGGAATGCCTCCTTTTTCAAAAATATTTCTTAATAAAATGACAAACCATACCATACAGCCTAACTAAAAAAAACCTTGACAAAGCCAATAGGTCTTCCATAGGTGAGTCTTACTGGCTTTGCCAATGTTTGTTTTGATATCTGAAAGCCGAAATTTAAAATGTGAGTAAAGTATGTTTTTTGCTATTTACTGCATGATATACTTTAAAAAGCTGGCAACAGCTTATGAGAGAGTTTTCATACACATTCATATTCAATGTTTTAATTCAGAAAGTGATATATTTCTAAAACTGTTTTGAAGAGTGCCTTTCAGTGGTGGCACTTTTTATGAGTTGAATTAATGTTCCGTGCCTTGCCTATCTTGTAAATGTTGGGTTACATTGTCTATGATGGGGATACTCTCTATTTTGTCCTGGTTGCCACCCTGTCCCTTGTACAGTAGAGTATGGGAAGTGTCCCTGGATGTTCGGTTTCATGGTAGGCTTGCCTATAGTCAGTAATGGCATACATCCTTGTCTGTACGAAGATGCTCTCCACTCCTTGTTCTGTATTGCGGTACTCTCCTCTGTATCCCAATGGTGAAATATTCTCCCCTCTTGGTTCTGTGCTGCCTATGCCGGGGAAGAATTCAGTCCCTGGAAGGACCCCGGCTGATCCAGACCTCAGCCAATGGCGCCCTTGTTATTTCTCTCCTTCGGATACGTGAGTGAGAACAGTAGCACTACTTCAGCCCTTGAGACTTCCGGAAGGTGTTTCCTGGAGGTGTTTCCTGAGTTATTGTGGAACTAGATGTGAAAGTTCAGTCCTTCAGACTTCCAGGCCTTCCTTTTACGGGTTGCTGTGTGTGTCGCTGCTCATGGCGGCACCTGGGAGTGCTGTACGTGTCACTAGTCAGCGTCACATCTGGCGAACGGTGTACGTGCCTCTCATCACCGCCACATTCGGGCCACCCTGAACAGGTCATTGCTTGAGGAACACTGTACGTGTCTGGGCTCAGAGCGCCTTGTGAACAATAAAGGTGTCACCTCCCAGAGCCTAAAGGAATTGCAGTGTATGTCATTGTTCACTGTGGCTGCTAGGGAACACTGTGTGTTGGTGTCGAGCAGGCCATCGATCCAGGGAATGCAGTACGTGTCCCTGCTCACTGACGCTGCGTACGTTTTACGTGCACAGCGTGCTTCTACGGGGCTAAAGTGTTAGCATTGATCACGGATGACTGATTAGAAGTGAGGCAGGTAGGGACGCCATGCTTCTCGAGTGCCATCTGGGAAATTCACAGCATATCAGACGAGCAAGCTGTTGGGAATAAGCAAAACTGGTGGTTTATTCCAGCTGTGTTGTACATGCCATTACACACATGAGAGGGAAAATATGCGTTATCAGAGAGCTCAGCAAATAGATTAAATGGCTAAAACTAGCTAATTGGATGTTTCTAGCGAATGTCCAAAATGCCTTTACAATAATTGCGTCTTAAGGCTATTTACTTTCTACCGCCTACATTTTAAAAGTTAAAAAAGAAATCTTTTGAAAGGAATGGAAGGGCGTTTCCACCTTCTGTTGACTTTAGGAGTTTAGAAAGCTATCTCCGGAAGTATGCAATTTTAAATATGACCACTTTTCCCCCGAATATGTGAACAAATGCTCGCAAGGAGATTTAGTTTAGTAGCATTTAAATTCTTCCTATTTTGGCAGTATGTCAACAGGGGCGAGATAATGCATTCACGGTTTAAGCCTGTTCCTAGGCTTTATATTAAAGAATGAATGCTTGCAGTGGTACTATTTCATGCGGACTAGTGTTACTCCCTGTGACTTGCTGAATTCAGTGGGATGGCTTGGGGTGGGGACAAGAGGCATGGCTGAGATAATTACCTGCATGGCACACCCCTGCCAACAGAGCTCTACCATGACACTTAACTCTCACGGAAATTGTTCCCCATAGATCTTCTTCCGTTGTAAACTCTCCCACAGATCTCTTCCTTAGGAAATATTACCTGCAACACTTTATAGAACACATCACTCCTGCAGATGTTCTCCCGAGGCGCCTTCTCATGGCCTGCAGGATTTTCCATGATTGCCCATCAGCCCTGCAGATGTCTCACTTCTCCCTCACTCCCTCCCTCCCTGACATTATCTCACCCCCTAGAGCTCCCTCTCCCTTGGCATATCTCAGCACCTACAGAAATCTTTCTCAGGACACTTTAGTGCGGCAGCCTAGGTCTCCCAAAGTGAGACGGATATTCCCAGGCATGGATGTCCAGTTTGTTGTCCTTGTAGGTTTCAATGCACCTCACTAATGTGGCATAGAAAGGGTAAAATGCACATGGACTTGTTTGAATTTGTATACACAAGGCACATGGCCGAGTAGTTGAGGCTGGACTGCACGTATATAGTGGAATTAGGACTGATTTTCATGGTTGATCTTTTTCTGTGATGGCGAAGACAAGTTATAAATGATAGAATGGAATGCTTCTAAGAGCTTTCGAGTTGGTTATGTAGGTTGGTTAAAGCCTCTCATTTGCCACTTTATGTTTGATCTACACTACCAGCGGAAAGATACAAAGTTCTGAGAACTTACTACTTTGTATTTTAACCACCAAGAGTCTCACAAAAGGTAATATGATGTGTTATGTTGTGGCGGGGACTCAATTGTAACCCCTTGTTAATTCATTTTATTTTTTCTATCGCTATCCTTGTTCTCTTCTTTTACACTTTTTAAACTCATTAAAGAGATTTTAAGAATAAATCAACAGTCTGCTGTGTTTTTATTTTTAGCAAGAACTACAGATGCAAAATGTGATGCATACCGACTCTCCTTAAACAGCAAGCTTTTCAACTTTAGAATACTGAATAGAAGCTAATTTTTAGTTTGGAAAAGGGGCATGTGCTAATCATTAAAATTATAATGAATAGAAGCTAATTTTTGAGTTGGAAAAGTTGGCAGAAAGCATCTTGAAGAGAACAAAATAAATAAAATACATTTAAAGCATACTGTTCCAAGTCTCAAAATTAAGACTGTCTGAACTAGCTGTTTAGAACTGGGGCATGTGTGAAGAGTGGTACCGCAAATTGTAATTGTCACAACATAAATAACGTTTAAGTACTGCTGAATTTATTGCTTCAAGAAATAATTCAAAAGCTTAATATGCCACGGCTTTCAGTCTTTACCGAAAATAAACGCGTGTTTGCTTCTTTACTGAACCTCTTTAAAAGTGTGCTCTGTGATTTCACCACCTTTTTGTACTGAAACTGCTAGTGATCAGTAAACAAAGTTTGATATCATGACACTAATATCTGTTATTCAGGGAGAGTCAGTCGAGATTTGAGGTCTAGAACTGTTCTAATATATGAATTTTGTTTTATCCATCTTAAAATTATATGCTGCCAAATTCATTTATTTCAGGAGGAAGATGTGATCCACTGTATAATGTTTTAGTGTCTCATAGGTCAGCAGGAGCCAAAGTTTTAAATAGTACTAAAGGCAGCTTTGAAACGATGAAATACGGTTAAATGTAGAAAGAAAATTATCCGATCTTTGAGAATAGTTTTTGAAAGTTGTGAAAAAGAGAGTGGCAGAGCTCAAAGCTCATAAATCTGCTTCCCACCAAGTTTCATGGAACACAGTCAATAACCACGTGAGTTAAGGGCCATGCTTATTGGCTGTGTTATAGGCCCTGTGCGGTCAGTGACGCAGATGTTAAGTATGATGCACAATTTGCCATTCACATTCTGCTTGCAGATTGAGGGACATCATTTTAGGCCCCAGGCTTGTAACCGTGTTACTGCGCCCGCGACCCTAAAGGGATATAAACTGTGTATGCATGGTGAGCTGAGCATGGGCCGCCAGCCCATCACAATTACAGTGCATTTGGCGTGACAGGGAATATTTGTGATAAGCACAAGGCCTGGGTGGTGAACTCCGCTCCATTTGCGGAGTTTTTTGCACTCCGCTGAGCTTATGGAGTGCAGAAAACTCCGCTCTGCATAGTGCAGCTGAGTTTTTTTCTCTCTCGCGCTCACCGAAGATCAGCGCGAACAGCAGTTTACACTGCACTCTGCCAGTTGCAGAACTCCGCTGAGTTTTTTTGTCACTTCGCGAACTCCACCCAGGCCTAATAAGTACCGCTGAGATGGGTAAACTGCCTGTGATAAATTAGGGATTTGTGCTTATTTTTTTATTGACATCAAGTGTACCCTTCTCGAGTGAGCCTTCCTCTTTTCTTTTGGTTTAACTTCCCTTTTTTGCAGGTATAGAGGGTATGAAGCATGGAGGGAATAGGCAAGCAGAACCAGTTACAACCGGTTCCCAATATGGTAGAAGCTTTTTTTCAAACTAGTTCACTGTTATTGTACTTTTATAAAATCATAGCACAACAGATATCCATTTAAACGATTCTTCTCTGTCTGGCCATCCTGCCTTGTTAGCTATCACAATGCGCCAGTTTCTGCCATGTAGTTGAGGGGAGGCATCAATCTCACCAAGCTGCCATGGCGGCGATACAGTGTCTAATACTTCAATCTCTGGAGGCGAAACGCTCATTATGAAGGGATGCTCAGATTTTACTCCTGCAACCCTGGTTGATGTGCCGGTTCTGTGTTGCAAGTACCTGGGCCACTTCCAGTGAGCCAGGTGCAGGGGTAGAGACTTTAATATCCCTGAGTCTGAAGCAACATCAGGCAAGCTAACAAGCCCTCGGAGGTCACTTGGATGAAGGCTGAGTGCAGATGTCCTTCAGCAGAGCAGCAGGCAGCAGTGCAACAAACAGAAAAGCAGGCCTTCCAGATAAGAAGTCCAGTTGAATCCTTTGAGCAGCACAGCAGTTCTTCTGACAGTGGTTCAGGTGTAGGTCCAAAAGTGTCTGGTTTGGTGGGGACAGAGACCCATTACTTATACCCAAATATGCCTTTGAAGTTGGGGAGTCTTCAAAGAATGGCTTTGAAGTGCACCAGTATCCCTTTCAACCCAGTTCTGTCTACCAGGCTATCTGTGGGGGGTAATCAGTCCTTTTGTGTGGGGTCAGGCCACTGCCCATTGAAGTGTACGTGTGAGCCCCTCCCTCCCTTCCTGCCCAGGAAGGTCCATCAGAATGCAGATTGTATGTAGATGGATACTGAGCCGCACCTCGCCTTCCAGTGTTTGTGACTGTCTTGAGCGAATACACAAAGTGTAACTGTCACCCAGCCCAGACTTGTATTGGATTCAGGCTGTAAGGCACACACAGCAGTAAGAGCAGAAAAATTGTCACTTTCTAAAAGTGGCATTTCTAAAATAATAATGTTAAATCCGATTTTACTAGTAAAGAGGTAACATTACCATTCCAAAGATATGAAACATGATGCAGCTACTCCATTCTAATCAGGAATTACACTTTGAAAGTATTTGAAGGAATTCCCAATGTCAGCCTATGAGAGGAGTAGGCCTCACAGCAGTGAAAAATGAATTTAGCTGGTTGTCACTACTAAGACATGTAAAACATACATGTACATGTCCTTCCTTTAATTACTCAGCATCCTGCCCTTAGGGCTTCCTAGGACCTACCTTATGGGTGACGTATGTGTAAAAATAAAAAAGGGGAGTTTGAGGCTTGGCAAGTAGTTTTAAATGCCAAGTCGAAGTGGCAGTAAACAGCACACACAGGCCCTGCAGTGGCAGGCCTGAGTCAAGGTTAGGGGGCTACTTATGTGGGAGGCACAAGCACTGCTGCACGCCCACTGGTATCATTTAATTTACAGGCCCTGGGCACATGTAGTGCACTTTACTAGGGACTTTCAACTAAATTAAATATGCCAGTTGGGTATGAACAAATGTTACCATGTTTTAGAGAGAGCCCACATGCACTTTAGCTCTGGTTAGCAGTGGTAAAGTGCTCAGAGTCCTAAAGCCAGCAAAATCGAGTCCAGAAAAATGGAGGAAGGTAGACAAAACTTTGGGGGAAGACCACCCTTAGGTTGTCAGGTCTAACAGCCAAGTCTTCAGTTTCTTGTGAAATTCAAGAAGAGAGGAGGAGTGGGAGGCTGTTCCACACTTTAGGAGTGCTGTAAGAGAACCACCATCCTCCCGATCTGATTCTGTGTATGCGTGGGATTTTTACCAATTTAGATATTTTCTTCAGTTTATGTTCTTTCTTTCAATTTCAACAAATATATGATAGGTGGTTGTTTGTTAACAACCCACCGATAGTAAAACTTAAGCAGATCATGCATGTTCAGTTAGGCCTTAAAAAGCGTGGAGAACATGTTTTTGATTGTTGACAGGATCAGCTTGGTTTCCTGGTTAGTTAGAAGAGAGGCTTGCTTCCTTCAGCTGCATGGAGAATGCTGTGGGTCAGTTTACAGACTTGCATGGAGAACACCATTTACAATAACGATGCACCTGAAGAATGTGTCCCTGCTCAGCACACCTTTGGGAACATAGCACACTTCCCTACAGTGTCGGGCCTAGGGATTGGTCCACAGAGCCAAGGGAGGGCTACCCTTATCTCTGCTTAGGGACATGTATCTTCTGCATGTGTAACCTCGCTTGACATTTCTCGTGTGTTAAGATGGCTGATCTCTCATCTCTTTCTCTCTTCTGTGGCAGGTGGAAGGTGAGCTGATCATCGAAGGCTTGTTAAACATCTCTTGGGGGCTACGACGGCCAATAAGATTGCAGATGCATGATGATAATGAGAGGCTCACGCTTCCCCCGCCAGGGATCTGGAATACAAACCCATGCAAAATAAACAGGTACGCCATAGGCCTCTGGGTGGTAAACACGTACAATGACCAGGTACCCTGAGAGGCACAAAATGATTGAGTTCAGCTAAATTAAGCATAGTGTAAGTATACATAGTGGCTGAGCTTTAACTGAGGGGGTGTGGGTGAGTGCAAATAATGTTCTAATCAATGTTGGTGTCTTTGAAGAGTCGGCCTAACGAAGCAGCTGTTAAAGAACAGAGTTAAAAGGAAGAGCCTTTTTTGGAAAGTCAGATCTGATACAATATGCAGCATATAACACCACACCCATGACTGACCCTCTTTCTCTCTTGTATACGGTTGTAGGTTGTGTTTTCATTCTTGCTTTTGGACTTGGCCAGCTGTACCCTCCCAAAGAAAGACTAAGAGTCTCCATCATCTATAGTATACAAGAGGGACCTTGAGGCATTTCTTACCTACCTTACTGCAATGACAGTAAATTAGTGACACACACTTTGGGGTCATTCCAGCAGTGTGAGTGGTCTCCCTTCCTGTGTCCCTCTCTGGCCCAAAAAACATCAGGAAATGTAGGTAATAGCCCTCAACTATACCTGGCTGTCGTATTGTTCAGCACAGAGGTTTCTCCATACAGCATTCCCTCATCCCCATCTATTACCTATAATCCTCAAAGGAAATAAAGATACTAGAATTTGAATGTAAGGGGAAATCAGGGCGGTCTTCTAGTTTGTGGCAGTGATTACTGCGTTGTTCCAGCCAGCTGCAGGTGAATCTTCGAGATTGGGCAAAGAGTATATAGATACAGGGTCTGCTGGAACCAGAGTGTCAGTTTGGACACCTTGCACAGTGCATGTTCAGTGAAAGACTGTATGCACTGAAGGAAATGGTTAATTTGCGAGATACAGGTTTATTGCTTTGCACACATCAGTCTGGTTGGGAGGTGGGTAGCTGGTAAGATAAAAGAGGTGATTTCTTGGAGGCCCACTCCTCTTTGTGAACTTCCTTGTTGATCCTTCTCCCTCAAAACTCGGTTTGCCTTCATACTAGAGGATGCTGCAGACCTTATTAAAACACAATCTCCCTTCCTGCTGACCCCATGTTGGTGCGCAGAGATGGACAAGGATATGAAGTCGGGTATCCATTTATCAGCTCATGTGTTGACAAAACACTGGAGCTGTTTCTGGTGTCACACTCGAGCCATCACAGTCAGCTTAAAAGCAAAAATGGGATAGAAAAAATAACATACTATACTGTGTTGGGAAGGGAATGTCCCCTTAATGGGTATATGGGCGTGTTGCCCGACTACATGTGCCTGGTATACGGACTTTCATTTTGGCCCTTGCGTTGCACTCCTCTAGCGGTGTACGCCGGGGCCTAGACCTGTCCCTGGTAATGCAAGGTCCAGGACCTGTCCTGTGACCTGGAGGGGTGCACCAAGTGTGCCCTCACAATGGATAGAGAACTACTGTCCCTGTCTTGAGTGTTACACATAAAACAGCGGTGACAGCATACCATGGTTTGTGAATTTATAGCTTGACCTGACCTTTCTGTCTGTGTCAGTGAGTGTGGCCTACTGATCCCTCTTGTGTAAAAGTTTCTCTGTTATGTGTCACCCAGAACCTTGTGCTTACATCATATATGTCAAGTACACGTATAGTAGGGCACCAATATATGAGTGGTAGTAGCACTTGGCGTTTGTGTGACAGTGGAAGTGTATTTCCTGCGCTCCTGTGGCTGGAGGGTGGCAATACAAGCTCCCTGGTGCCTAGAAATAAACTGGCCTGCTGAGAGAGGGAAGGAGTGTGCCTGGCCTTGCCGAAGGATAGACTGTGAAGGAGGAGAAGTTCAGCATGTCCTTGCTGTGTGGAGCACTAAGAGAAAGCAGACACTGACAGAGCATGGAGCAACCCAAATCCTGAGGGGGCCTTCTCGTCTCTATGCGGTTTTTGACCAAGGACTGAACCAAAGACTGTAACCAACCTGGCTAAGCTCTACCCGCTGTCTACCCTGACCTTGCATCACATGGTGTAGCTGCACTTCGCCACTGAATGACTGATCAGCTTGGGAAGCTGCAAATGCATTGGGCCACTGACTGCCTGATCATCCTATGCGGCCCAACTGCACCTTGCCGTTGCATGCCTGGTCGACCTGGGAGGCCACCACAACAGCTCACCATTGAATGTCTGATTGGCCGTGGAAGTCATGCTGGTACACCACCAAAAAGAATCTGTGCAGTCTGGGAGACCATATCTATTGCTGCCCTTTGCTGTCTTCTGCAAGCACCAGCGGCCTGAGTGCAGCCCTGCAATTGCGGACTGCGCCTGGTCTGCCACCCAATCTGAAGAAGCAAGTGTTCAAGTATTGCATGGCTCCCCCGCACTGGAGCAGCTGAACGGAGGTGCACTTGAAGACGAAGCACGTCCTATACTTGATACTTGCTCCCCGATGGAGACCATGGGTGAGATCGAGTGACTCAGTTACACTCTTACCCAGACAGGGAGTGACTGTGATAATCTGAACCTATGCCTAATTCATGCCTCTGCCACCAGTATTGGAGATTACAGCACCTAGAAGTTACCTGAATGGGGAGGGGACATTAGTGCTGGAGGGAATGTTCGTATTTGAAGAACCGAACTAGGGATTCAACCCTGAAATTAATCATTGAATTGTGTAGTATTTACTTTTGTTGTGTAACTAAAGCACTTGCTTTTTTACCAAAAGATAAGCACTAGGCTGGACATTCATCTTTTGGTTCATTGTTGAGTTCCTTGCACTGCTTGTCCTCGCTACCTTGAGAGTCAAGTGTGGAAAGGATTTTACTTAGTCCAGTTTGCATAGGTATAGTAGGATGGACGCCAGGACACCAGTTGTAAATGACCTCCCTCACCACGGTTAAGCCCGGGTAACCCCTATCTGCACTGTGCGCCCCCAGTTTCTTAAATGAGGTCAGACAAATGGCAGAGAAAACAATAGGTGGACTTGGATCCAATGGCCTGGCTGCACAAGTAATAGAGAGATGTCTCCTTCAATGTACTGTAAAAGCCAGTTTGTAGCTGTGTTGCTGGCTCTTGTTTATTCTCTTAATGTTTGGGAAATTTGGAGTTGTTAGGTTGTCCCAACGTCTGTTAAACTGCCTCTGAAGGTTTGTATTCCAAACACTTTGACGCCATTGAGAGAGACAAGACACACAAGACCCCAAGTTGGGAGGGTCGTGCGAACCAATACTGCTTCATGACACTTCAGTTAATATTTTATCACGATTTAGACTCCAAAGTCCTGCAACACAGACGATATACATAGAGAGCAAAAATAGATTACCTAATTCAGCAAAGTAGAATCAACAGCAGTATAATGGTCACTAGAGTCAGTGATATCTACAAAGTCACCTTTAAAGGCATTTTGATCTCTGTCCTGCTGCTGCAGTGTTAGTTGCGGACTGTCCATCTCACCTTAACGATGGAGTGAAGTTCTGAAACTTCCAGGGGCGATTGTATCAGCTCTTGGCACTGCAAGGGCACATTGTTCCCCTAGTCTGGAATCTACGCACCCGCGGAGGTCCTACGCTTAGCTATCTGAAGTGACACGTGGGAAGTTTGAAAATAAACATCCCACGACCCCACTTCCCATTAATCACTGTTAGGACATCCTGTTCATTGTCCTGGACAAAGAATAACAAGAACAGCAAAGCACAGGTGCTATAACGTGCTCACAAGACCAAAAATGCAGCCAAGTTGTGTTTAAGGACTCGCTGTCCATTACAGCAAAAAGGTAGCTGTCATTTTTGGAAAATTCCAGCCCCCTTGCGCAATCATAGTATCGCATTCGCTTTCACTGGATTGACTACCTTACCCTCCCCTTGGATGCCTTCTCAGTTGGCAA
The DNA here is from genome assembly GCA_963921515.1 of Calotriton arnoldi. Taxonomy (NCBI): domain Eukaryota; kingdom Metazoa; phylum Chordata; class Amphibia; order Caudata; family Salamandridae; genus Calotriton; species Calotriton arnoldi. The sequence continues at coordinate 702,912 of CAWUFW010008221.1, forward strand.
GCTCCGGTCCAGTTGTCTACTCTGTTCTAGTTTTGTCACCATTTTATTAGACATATTGCATTTGATGTTTAACCGTTTGTTTCCTCATTTGTTGATTCAATGTCCGCAAATCATCTGTAAGGGGGAATATGAATCTCCTTACTTGAATCTCTACTGTTCAAAATGTGTGCGCATATATATATATATATATATATATATATATATATATATATATATATATATATATATATATAATGCAAAAAGAGTTGCCTCTAGGTGGGATGCACTCCCAGGTGGAAATTACGCCAAAGCAAGGGCACACGCCATGAACAAAGTCCTTTTCTGGTTTCCTGCCAGACGCGTTTCGGGCGGCAGACCATGTGACGTGACGGCGGGCGGCATCCACCACTAAATCCCCGTAATAATTATGCTCAGGTGAACCACCTGAAGCAATGCTTCCTGGGACTGGTGGTTCAGTAAAACCCAAGTGGGTCGCCGCCGACACTCACATTCAAAAATGTCTTTAAAAGGATTGCCGATGTTCGCGCCGGCACCCCTGCATATAACAGGCACCTCCTGTTCCACAGTTAGCTGCCCCAATAAAGCAGCCGCGGACCCGCAAGTGTTTCGCGGTGGTGCAATCCCGCCATCTGGCAGGCCGCTATACAAAATGCAAAAAGAGTTGCCTCTAGGTGGGATGCACTCCCAGGTGGAAATTACGCCAAAGCAAGGGCACACGCCATGAACAAAGTCCTTTTCTGGTTTCCTGCCAGACGCATTTCGGCCCAACGCCCTCTTCAGTGGCAGACCATGTGACGTGACGGCGTGCGGCAACCACCAGTAAATCCCCGTAATAATTATGCTCAGGTGAATCACCTGAAGCAATGCTTCCTGGGACTGGTGGTTCAGTAAAACCCAAGTGGGTCGCCGCCGACACTCACATTCAAAAATGTCTTTAAAAGGATTGCCGATGTTCGCGCCGGCACCCCTGCATATAACAGGCACCTCCTGTTCCACAGTTAGCTGCCCCAAAAAAATGCAGCCAAGTTGTGTTTGAGGACTCGCTGTCCATTACAGCAAAAAGGTAGCTGTCATTTTTGGAAAATTCCAGCCCCCTTGCGCAATCATAGTATCGCACTCGCTTTCACTGGATTGACTACCTTACCCTCCCCTTGGATGCCTTCTCAGTTGGCAAGCTCCGGTCCAGTTGTCTACTCTGTTCTAATTTTCTCACCATTTTATTAGACATATTGTATTTGATGTTTAACCGTTTGTTTCCTCATTTGTTGATTCAATGTCCGCAAATCATCTGTAAGGGGGGGGAATATGAATCTCCTTACTTGAATCTCTACTGTTCAAAATGTGTGCGCGATATATATATATATATATATATATATATATATATATATATATATATATATATAAAACCTATACCACTGGGTAATATATTACCCAGTGGCAGTTGCCACTGGGTAGTTATAGTAGTTAGATCAGCGTTTCTATAGGAAATGCCTTTTTCACGAAATTTTCCAAAAAAGTGCTCTTTTCCCCTTAGTTTGTGCATGGCAAGTTTCGGGATGATCCATCAAGCGGGGGCCGAGTAAAAAGGGGGGGGGTCCCAAAACACAAAATCCTGATACCCCCTAGTGCCAAAATACAAATAAAATCGCCAATTTTTGCAGCGATTTCATGGAATTGGGGGAAAAAAATGGAGGCCTGGACCGCTTGTTTAATTAAGGGGGACGCGTGGCCCCCTTCCCCGAGCCATTATGAGCCCCGGGAGCCCACCCCCGGACTGCATTCCATAAGGAGAGGGGGGTGTGTGATTCCCCCTCCTCAAGCCATTATAGGCCCCGGGAGCCTACCCCTGTAGTTGAAATGTCTCAAAAAGGGAACCCTACCCTACCCAAGCCTTCAAAGGCCCCAAGGACTCCATTCCCTGGGGCTGATTAACTTATTAAAAGTGAGGGAGCTGCTCAGCCCCCCCCCCGAAGCCTTCTATGGCCCCAGGGGCCCAAGCCCTCGGGGCTGGCTTACTTGCTGTGTCCCGGGGAGGAAGACACCCCCCTAGGGACACAGCAGTGTCCCTGCTTGCACGGGCAGGGAAACTTGTATTTGCTCCCACCTGGTGGGAGTATTGTTAAAACATCCGCCAAAAGTGGGCCCCATCCCCTAGGGCATTTTTTTTTTTTTTAAGGGGATGGGGTCCCCTGAGCCAGAGTAAGCTCAGGGACTGGGGCTGCGCGGAACCCCTATACTTAAATTTTTTTTTAAAATGCCGTGGGGAATGGGGTCCCCATGACCTAATACGGCTCTGGGGAGGGTGGCCACTGCTGTTCACGGCCGAAGGCGTGGGGTTGCTGCTGTGGGGGGTTTGCTGCAGGGCCTTGCCATGCGCGGCAGGGGGTTGACTTTACGTATGGTAATAAAATATTACTTTCTGCTAAAAAATCTAAAGTAACTTTTAAGTTAGGAGTGATAAAAATGATCTGTTTTTGTTTTTATAAAAAAAAACGTAGAAATTCACTAAAAAATAAAGGGTTAAGTAACATTATAGTTCGGTGAATATGTCGGTGACAACATTAACGTTTTGAACTTTTAAAAAAAACACAGAAATTCACAAGTTATTGTTAGCAAACCTAACTATAACTTGTGCCCCCTCCATGCAATGCTTATGACCTCACATAGTACATCAATCATGACATACTCTGACATCATTTATGACATCACTGATGACATCTCAAATCGCATCATTGATGACATCACTCATGTCATCATCCAATGAGTGTGCTAGTTTGTTTTATAGTTCCCTTAGTGAGGGTAGCTACCATACTACTTTTCTACCTAATTTTGTACATCCTGTGTCTAGCTAATGAGTGTAAATGTTTACAAAAAACATGCTTCTAATGCATCGTATGTGTGTGGCGGTATTTAGCACATTATAAATCTTTGTATTGAAGAGTAACTCTGTGTGCAGATAGCAGTTGATGACTTGTGTCCAGTACGTTCAACGCACGTTTTCTGCTTCTGCAGAAAAAGGTTCCAACAGGGCAAAGAGTCTGATTAGTAGATACTAATTATTGTAAGTAGTCTCGAATTCTTAGACTGAATTGTCTTAGCATGACAATTTCTACATAACATAGAAGACTGTGTGTTCCAGGTACTAACCTATGTACTTGTGCTTTTTTTGCTTCAGAAGATGGGCTATCTGTGAAGTTTTCACCACAGTGTGAAGGCTGTAGGGGAGCATAGTCTTTAGCACCTTCAGAAGTTAGTTATTTTATGTGAATAGTGTCTTTTTTGACAAGTGTTGCATAGAGTGTACACTGTTCTTATTAGATAGTTTTTAATACTCTGTGGTGTATATTTCACATGAGTTTCACTTTCTGCAAACAGTGTAGTAAACACTCTTCATAGAGCAAACATGGTTTACAGTACCCACTTTTCTACTCATATCAACTTCATTTCTCAATGTGGGTTCAGTGACTGTGAGGGGTTTGATACAGATAAAAGCTGTCTGTAGTAGGGCATTCATTTTGCAGCAGACGTTGAATATCTTGAGGAACTTGGATTTCTCTGAACAGTTGTGTACAGATTGAACACCGTGTGCAATGAGGATTTCCCATTTATCTGTGGTTGATTGTTAATGTGAACTAGACTACCCATGAAGTGTATGGTATAGGGTCAATGTTGCACATAACCCATGCTTTCTACAGCAAAGGGAGTTGTATTTGTGATGGCATTATTCATGCTTCATATTATTCTGGCCTACATTGTACTTACTTTCAGGCCTCTAATGCCATACTAGTTTATAGAGCAATGTGTGCAACAGAAGCTTGGATAATGTCATGAGTGTTGTCAACAATGAAGTCATTTGAGATGTCATCAATGATGTCATAAATTATGTCATAGAACATGTTATGAGTGATGTAATATGTGAGATTATAAGCAGCGTGCTACATATGTGTGTATATATATATTCACTGGAAAAAGCCAAGGTTAAAGTAACGTTCTAGTTAGGTTAAATGTTCAGTAGCAATGTAACATTTTAAACTCGAAAATCCCCAGAAAACCACCAGTGATAGTTATCTCAAGTAACTCGAACTCATGTCCTATGGTAACTATAACTCTCACCCCTGCCATGCACAGCTTTCTCATCAATAATTTCATTGCAAATGTTGCAGTGATATTATCAATGATGTCATAGAAGATGTCATGAGTTATGTAATATGTGGGGCAATTAGCAGTGCATGGCGAGGGCGCAAGTTATAGTTACTTGAGATAACTGTAACTGGTGAATTTCTGTGTTTTTTAGAGTTTAAAAAGTTACATTGTTACTAAACATTTCATCTAATTATAACGTTACTTTAACCTTGTTTTTTTTTAATGTAAAGTAATATTTTATTATCATTCGTAAATCATACTCCACTGCTGCGGCCAGGCCCAGTGGCCAAACACCCCCCCCAAAGGCAGTCAACCCCACGCTGTCCAGGGCCTTCCGTCATGCGCAGTGGGGGATGGGTCAGGTCAGGCCCTGCAGCCAACCCCACGCTGTGCACAGGCTTCAGCCGTGAGCGGCAAGGGGTTGACTGCAGGGCAAAGAAAGCCAACCCCACGCTGCACAGGACCTTCGATCATGCGCAGCAGGGGGTAGGCAACAGAGCCTGGCTCAATGCCCAAAAGGCAGCCAATCCCACGCAGGTAGCCACCTCCACGCCTTGCACAGCCTTCGGTCGTCTGCAGCAGGGTGGGGTTGAGCCTTTGGCGACGCAGTTTAGGGTTGGCGTTTGGGCCCCGGGGACCCCATCCCCGGGACTAAAGCATATATATTAAATGAAGGGGGCGTGCAGCTCCCAGCGCCTGGCCTTAATTTGTCCCGGGGACCCCATCCCCTGGTGCCAAATTCAACCTAAAAGGGGAGGGAGCCGCACTCCCCCTTTCCCCAAGCCTTATCAGGACACATGCCCCCTCTCCCTGAGCTTTATTAAGCCCCGGGCCAAATATAAATAAACAGGGGGGGGATGCGGCCCCCTTCCCCAAGCCTTATTACAGCCTGGGGACCCCATCCCCCAGGGTGTACCTTATTTTAACTGCGAGGGGTCTGTACTGACCCCCTCCCCTGAGCCTTATTAGGCTCCAGGGACCTCATCCCCAGGGATGAGTAATTCATAAAGGGCGGGGGGCACGGCCCTCTTGCCTAAACCTAATTAGGCCCCAGGGAACCCATCCCCTAGGGGCAAAAATATAAATAACAGGGGAGAGGGACCGCTCGGCCTCACTCTGCAATCCTATTTTGGACCCCATCCCCAGGGGCCATATTTCTTTAAAAAGGGGAGGGGCCCAGGCGCCCCCCTCTCAGAACCTTCTCAGGCCCATGTGCCCTATCTCCCGGGGCTGTGTTTTTCCCCATTTTTTAAAAAGGGAATGGGGGCTATGTGCCCCACCCTCCCCGAGCCTCATAATGCCCCGGAGACCCAATCCCCCAGGGCCTTATGTATTTTAAAGAAAGGGGAGGGGCTCACCTGGCCCCCTTCCTCAAGCCTATTTTGGCCTCCTTTTTAAATAGGTGGGTTCTCCGGTGACCACCCAAGTCACCCCCTATACACACGTTGGGGGATGCTGGGGGAGCCCCAGGGCCCCTACGGCCAAAGCAGACTCCCTGCATGCTGCAAGAGCAGGCATTGCTCCTGCCCGCAGGGAACAATCTGCTGATCTCTTTTCCTGCCTGCATCAGTGTGGGCAGTGAAACCAATCTCAAGTCTGCTCCCAGCCAGTGGGAGCATTTTCAAAGCTCCTGCGCTTTGGGAGCAGACTTTGTTTTTGCTGCTGTTTGGCAGTAGATTTAAAAATGCTCCAGCAAGTGCGGGCAGGGAAACAACTGTGTCCCAGGGGTGGGCTCCTCAGGACACAGTTTGTGAGCCAGCCATGGGAGATGGGGTCCCCGGGGCCATTAAAGGCTTAGGGAGGGGGGCTGCGTGACCCATCTCCCCTTAAAATGTACTTTGGGCCCCGGGGGATGGGGTCCCTGGGGCAGAACACTGCTCAGGGAGGGGTGCTATGCACCCCCTCCCCTAATTAATTAAATTGGGCCCGGTGGATGGGGTTCCTGGGGACAAAAGTGGCTCAGGGAGAGGGACTGCGTACCCCCCTCCCCTTAAAAAATACTTCAGGCCCTGGCGATGGGGTCCCCGGGGCTGAAAACGGCATGTGACCCCCCCTCCACCCCAAAAAAATATGAATTGCCCACTGGGCCCTGGCCCAACCCAGGGGTTTTAAAAAGAAGCATGGGAGCTCGCGCTTCTTCTCATTTTTTTGTTGTTATATTTTGCCACAGATTCAGATTCACGGATCCTCTGCAAATTTGCAACCAAAGGTAAAAAAAGTTTTGGCCCCAGGCAGGGTCCCTCTTGGATCCCACCGCAAGGCCAACGGGCCAGGGTACCCCTACCCTGCTCCCTTATGTCTTTTATAAAATGTTTTTTAGGGCTCAGGACTGAGTCCCGGGTTCTAAGATGTCTGCCACCACTTCTTGGTTGAGGTGGTGGGAGCCAATCAGATCTGTCTGAGATCTGTTGGCTCCGCGGCATGATAAATACAATTGTTTTTAACATTAATTTCTCCAAAACTACTGAACAGATGTACACCAAAACACAAAAAGCGCTCTTTCTGGACCAAGATCTAGCTTTCTGCCAAATTTGGTGTAAATCGGTTAAGCAGTTTGGGCTGTAGCTGTGTCTTTGTTCCTATGAAAAAATAAATGGGGAAAATGAGTTTTGGGACCCCCCTTTTTCTCTGGCCCGGATTGATGGATCACCTCAAAACTTTCCATCCTCAAACTAGTCAAAACGTGCACTTTTGGGGAAATTTTTGGGGAAAATTGTCAAACGGGGCAAATGTTATTAGCAACACAAATAACGCATTTACAATGGAAACACAGTCTTAACTATAACTACCCAGACCGCCACTGGGTTATATATATATATATATATATATATATATATATATATATATATATATATATATGTGTGTGTTCACTGAAAAAACAAAGGTTAAAGTAAAGTTATAGTTAGGTGAAAATTTCAGTGACAACGTAACATTTTAAACAAAAAAAAACACTGAAATTCACCAGTTTTAGTTATCTCAAGTAACTAGAGCTCGCGCCCTAGGATAACTATAACTCATGCCCCCGAAATGCAGTTTGTCATCAATGATGTCATTTGAAATATTTCAGTGATGTTATCAATGATGTCATAGAACATACCATGAGTGATGTAATATGTGGGTAATCATCACTGTATGGCAAGGGCGTGAGTTACAATTCCCATAAGGAAGGAGTTCTAGTTACTTTAAGATAACTAGAACTGGAGAATTTCAATGTTTTTTTTTTTAGGTTAACACGTTAAGTTGTCACTGAAATTTTCACTTAACCGTAACGTTAATTTAACCATGGTTTGTTAAGTGAATATCTAAGGTTTTTTTTTAAATGCAAAGTAAGATATAATTGAACAGCGATACCACAAACACTGGTGAATGGATTTACACTAAATTTGGCAGGAAGCTAGACCTTGGTCCAGAAAGCGTGCTTTTTGTGTTTTGCTGTAAATCCATTCAGTAGTTTTGAGAACTTAAGGCTCAAATACTTTCTATATTTCACGCCGGGGAGGATCCACTGAGCAGCTAGATCTTCAGAAGAGATGTGATCGGCTGGCACCACATCAACAATGTAGCGCAGCCAACTTAGGACTCGGGAATCAGCTTTACGTAGGCTTTATATATGGTACTAAAATATTACTTTACGTAAAAAAAAACCTAGAACTTCACTGAAAAAAGCAAAGGTAAAAGTGACATTATAGTTTGTAATTTTCTTATGGATAAATAAATGGTTAAAACACATTTTGGCACCCCCTCCCACTTTTTCGTGGTCCCTGCTTGATGGATCAGCCGAGACTTTCCAGAAAGGAGCTGTAGTGGACAAGATTTTTGCTTGACACCATTTGATGAATCTTCACAAAACTTTCTAATATATTTCGCAAAACAAAAAATGCTTTTCCATGGGAACCTCAATCCTAACTATATAACTGCCCAGTGATGACCACCACTGGGTAATAAATATATATATATAAAAAAAGAAACCGAGAACTCTGGGTAGCTCTCAAGTTGAGGTGGAACGCAGCTCCAGTATAGAGCACTCTCAACACCAGCGACACTCTAAATTTGCTCACCTCAAATGTCTGCTTTTCCATCAAAGTCTTTAAGCGTAGGATTAGCGCAGTGCTATCCACACCAAGATAGAAAGAGACAAAGTCTTTTGCCATTACTACAGCAAAGTTTTTAAGCATAGGACTAGCAAAGTGCTATCCATGCCGAGCTGTGAAATGGCCAAAGACCTTCACCACTCCAGGCACAGTATTACAGCTTTGGATTGGTAAAATACCATCCAAGCCAACCTGAAATGAATAAAAGCAACCCCTGACACGTGCCTCGTCCTCATCAGAGCTCTTCAGAGAGACATAGCCCCGTCCAGACACAAGGGAGCATCCAGTATAAGTCAAAACAAAACCCTTACAGGCATATAGTGACGCATAAACTATGCAAAAAAAGAAGCAGAGAACTCTGGGTAGCTCTCAAGTTTAGGTGGAAAGCAGCTCCAGTATAGAGCACTCTCAACACCAGCGACACTCTAAATTTGCTCACCTCAAATGTCTGCTTTTCTATCAAAGTCTTTAAGCGTAGGATTAGCACAGTGCTATCCACACCAAGATAGAAAGGGACAAAGTCTTTTGCCATACTACAGCAAAGTCTTTAAGCATAGGACTAGCACAGTGCTATCCATGCCGAGCTGTAAAATGGCCAAACCCCTTCAGGCACAGTATTACAGCTTTGGATTGGTAAAATACCATACAAGCCAACCTGAAATGAATAAAAGCAACCCCTGACACGTGCCTCGCCCTCATCAGAGCTCTTCAGAGAGGCATAGCTCCGTCCAGACACAAGGGAGCACCCAGTATAAGTCAAAACAAAACCCTTTCAGGCATAGAGTGACGCATAAATTATGCAAAAAAAGAAGCATCTCAAGTTTAGGTGTCACTGGTGTTGAGAGTGCTCTATACTGGAGCTGCTTTCCACCTAAACTTGAGAGCTACCCAGAGTTCCTGCTTCTTTTTTTGCATAATTTATTTGTGTATGTGCATTTATACATATATATTCACAGAAAACTTTTATAAACGGAGTCCGGCTCAAACGTGGCCACTCATTTGTCCGTTATGTTTGTCATTTTTTTCCTGTGCTGTTGTTACATTAGTCAGTGGCGTAGCTAGACCATTGTAAGCCCGGTCTGGCCCAGGCGTTTGCTACCCGCAGCGGCATGTAAGAGCGGATGGGTGCTTACTGATCCCCGCGACGGCTGGGGGGGGGGTGCTGGCGTGATTCCCGCGCAGCTACCGCCCCGCAACCACCGCTGGCACGAGTGAGGGGGTGGACGGAGACCACCATCCCCCAAAATCGTGTCGCCCGGGCGGTCCGCCCCCTTTGCTACGCCACTGATTAGAGTTTTGAGCATAGTGCTCGACGTCCTCCATATTTCTAAGCATTCGATAGGATACCACTTGCTAATACTATGCTAAAAAATGTTGCTAAAAAATGGCACTAGTCTTTGTCACTTTTCTAGCTTAGAGTGGATGGCATTTCGTGTGTTCTACAGCCTCAAGAAGTTATTCATATGTTTTATAACAATTCGGTTTTGATGTGTTCCAGAAACATTATCTCCTCTGAGGAAGAAAAACAGCCATTTCATGAATCAAACAATAACTCCTTCAATATGTCCGAGTGTGTGGACCACTCTTCATGTGAGTAATGCAGATCCGAGTTTTTAAAATAACTTACAGAAGTGGTCATCGTTCTTCAGATCTGTAGGAAACGCATACACCATTTTGTCACTGGAAACCTGTGCGAACAATCCAGATACGTTGGCAGAAAAGAGAGTTTGAGGGGGAGGAAGGGGCCCTCACATTTGGTGGGAGTGGAGGTTGTGGAAAGTAACACATGAGGCAGTGCTGTTGACTAAGATTATGGTTTAGGGCTATTATTGGGAGGAAGTAGTTCGGTGAGCCACGTAGGGTCGAGGTCAGCCAATCATGTTACCAAAACTGAGCCAGTCACATTGACCCCGCCCAAAGTATTGATCATTTCATCAAGTTCTCACTACCTGTCACCTCACTCGTCTATATATGAATAAGAAGCTAAACCCTAGCAAAGAGTCAGAGCTCCTCACTATATCTACTTGCAGGTTCTTGTGGAGAAGGAGTGCCCCGGCTGATGCGGACGAGGAGTGACGCAAGTTTCACAGTGATGATGAGATCAAAATACCGAAGCCCGGGGGAAAGCCGCAAGATGAAGCGCCACCGATTTTCGATCAATGGCCACTTCTATAACCATAAGGTAAATAGGACATGTTCAGTAGATACAAACACATCCATTACTTTACTGCAGACCACAGCCTTTCCACTGACTCTGCACCACAAATTAGAAAAAAAGAACGAATTTGCTTGTTCATTGTTGGAACTTTGAAGAAAACAAGCAGTGGTAATCTCAATTGGTCTGACTGCAAGAGTTTTCATTTTTAATGAGCTTCACTAATACATAGCAGCAGTACCACATAGGCAGCCGCTGTGCCAACATCTTCACAGCTAGACCGCTTGCCATGTGCGGGGGCGGGGTCATTTGCAGCTCCCTTTTCCTGCTTTCTGTCTCATGTTTTTAGGTCCAGCCTGGGCAGCGCATGCGCTGCCCTGTGAGGCATGCAGTATTCGAATATGGGCTTGAAGCCCCGTCCACTCTCCGCCCATATTTGTCATTGGCTTGTGTCATTGTCCTTCATAAATGCTGGCTTCTGATTCGTTAATAGGCTTTTTAGTCCATCCTTAGTACCGCCTTGTCTTCATTTGTAACCTCCCATAAGGACTGGCCCTTTTACTTCTGTTGTTACACAGTATGTCTTATTTAGTCTGTAAGCACTATTTTCTTTAATGAGTTTCTCCTACTGCAGGCACAACATGCTTTCCTGCAACATTCAGCGTGCCATGCGCGCTTTCACTTTCCAAGCAGCCCGGGACAATGGCGGCCGCCTCTTTGAAATGAAATAGGTCTCGCATTTACAAGAGTTTTAGCTATTGGCATTGTAAGTGACGATACCTTTTATTTATGTGTTAATTTTCAAAACCGATAAATAAAAGGCATTGTCATTTACAATGCCAATAGCTCAAACTCTCGCAAATGCGAGACCTATTGCATTGCAAATACTTGTTCAGTACAGTGGCGTAGGAGACAATAAATTTACGGTAAGAGGTGGGAGGGGGATATTGGTGTGGTGTGGGTGTAGGTGGAGGGTGGTATTAGTACAGACAATCTTGGTCTAGAGCTGAGTCTCGGTTGATTCTGAGAACCAAAGTATGAGCCAAGTCATTGGAAGCTGGAATAAATCTGGCAACAAATGTCATGAAAAAATATGATAAAGACTGAATGGAAAAAAAATGAAAAAAGTAATCTATTTTTCAACATTTCTCAGTGTCTCAATTACATACGTATACTTATACTGATGAACTAAGTGACATTTATTGAAATCAATATTTTTTAAACATGAAACATTCAAGAATATTCCTATGACCTTGTGATGTTGCTGTAAGTTACCCAAAATGTGTCAGTTTGTCATTTACTCTATTTATATAGCCTATATTGCTGTTAAATGTTAACCGGTAATTCGAGCAAAAGGAGGGGCAGAGTGCCACACATGCCCCCCCACACACACCCATGCACAGCTGCAGCCGGTTCTTTTTCAGGTCAGGCAGCCAGGAGCTAGACATGCACTAAATGTGCTGGCTCGTGGCTGCCTCAGCTGAACTTTGCTGGGCTGAGGATGTCACAGCTTCTGTGGGCATGACCTCCTCAGCTCAGCAAAGGCTTCAAGGCCCTCCCCCTGATGACGAGGGTGAGCATCACTGATTGCCTCGGACCTAGGTGCTTCAAATTTAAGCCCTCGAGGGCCTAGGGCCGATTGTCAATCAGTGACACCTTGTAACAGAGTGGGGTGGGGTCACCAACTCTCACTGACTCCATCCCACTCTGTTACGAGTGGGGACTGCTGCCTCCCGTCATTGGCTGACTTAGGTCAGCAATGACAGAAGGCTGCAGTCCCAACCCTCTTGGGACCTCCGAGGCAGGTAAGTGTGATTTTTTTTTTTTTTTAAATTAATGTTTGGTGTATGCGTGTATGTATGAATACTTGGTAGTGAGTGTTGTGAATGGATGTGTGTGTGAATGCATAGGTGTGAGTTTGTGTGTGTGTGTCCCGTCCACCCCCTCCTCATCATGAGGGCGAGGCCTTCCAAGTGCTTTGCCAGGCTGAAGAGGTCACGCCCACAGAAGCTGTGCCAACTTCAGCCCGGCAAAGTTCAGCTCAGGCAGCCAGGCGCCTGCTCATTCAGCGCTTGTCAAGCTCCTGGCTGCCTAAACTGAAAATAAAGACGCCTCATCAAAGAATGGGGTGGGGTCAGAACATTGTTCTGCATTCTGTCTATCAATTGTTCTTTTTGCATTTGTCACCCCGAGTGCCCAGACGTGGGTCCTTGACTGGAGTCAAGCTCTCCTGGCTGATGAGTAGTGTAACCCCGAAACTGGTCCTAGGATGCTTGTTTCCAGTCCAGGGAGTGCCCCTCATCTCTCCATAGCCCCTCTCTCACATAAATTTAATTAGTTTTAAAGCACAGATAAAGGCTGGCTTTACTAATAAGAAGGTATATTTACCCAAACAAACCCTTCTCAGCAAAATTAGGAATAGATAATGAAAGACTGGGGGAAAAACAGAACCTCCTAACCTATTTTATGCAGTTTGTATGCAGCTCTTTGATGACAGTTCGTAACAGTCACTGTTCTATATTAGAGTTGTATCATATGAACTGCGGTAACAAAAGGATCTCTGTGACAAAAGCAGTAATCCAATCAGCTATGCACATAAAATACAGATCTGTGATCTGCACAGTACGCATTCTTTGCAGCAGGCATATTAAACCTCCACGCTAATTTATGGTGAATCAAAACTGTCATTAGACAAAACTCTGATCTCTCTCTCTAGCAGGAACATTAATCACAAGAGTTATCTTGATATTTTTAATGCTGCCTGAAAACTGAACCCACAAGGAACTCTGCTGCAGGTGTTTTTAAATCGTAAGTTATTGCTAAACACAGCGCCCCCTTCCATAGTTCAGCGTCCCTCCCCAGGTCAGCGCCCAGTGCGACCGCACCAGTCTCACTGCCATAAAGTCGGCTCTGGGTGTATTCTCTTGATGTGTGTGGTGGGAAATGGTGTTGAACACTGCTGAGAGGTAGGGCAGCCGAATCTCCTGTTGAGTAGGGCACGGATGTCATCCATAGCGGCAATCAGGGCGTTCTCTGTGCTGTGGTTGGCTTGGAAACCGGATTGGGAAGTGTCTCGCACAATGTTTCTCTTTAGGTGTTCAGTGAGCTGGCAGTTGATTACTTTCTCCAGTACTTTGGCGGGAAATGAGAGCAACTAGATGGGGTGTTAATTCTGGGGTTCGCTGGGTTCTGCGGAGGGTTTCTTGAAGAGAGGTCTGACCTCTGCGAGCTTCCATGCGTCTGGGAATGTGGCTGTGGTGAGAGATGCGTTAAGGATGGTGGTGAGTTGATAGCTGATCTCGTTGCTTCCTAGGTTGAAGAGGTGGTGGGGCAGGAATCCATGGGTGCTCCCAGGTGGATAGAGGTCTTGATGGCTGTGGTGTCTGGTGTGGTGAGCTGTTCCCATGTGGTGAGTAGTTGGTCGGGGAGGCTTCCGTTGGAGTGAGGAGGCTAAGGAGGTTGGTGTGTTGGGGATTGAAGTTCCTGTAGATGGTGGATATCTTGTGGAAGTGATTTGCTAGGGCGTCGCAAAGTTCCTGCGATGGAGGGATTGTGTTCTCAGTGGCAGTAGAACTCTCTGAAGATGGTGAAGAGTTCCTTGGTGTGGTTGGCGCTAGCCTTGATGTGGACTGCAAGTGCGTTCTTTTTTGCATCGTTGGTTGTGTCTGTTAAGAGCTGACTTGAAGATGGCTCGGTCTGAGTCATCTCTGCTGGTATGCCATCTTCTCTCCAGTTGTTTGCAGCTATGTTTTATTGTGCTGAGTTCTGGTGTCTACCAGTTGGCTTGTTTAGAGGTTCTGCGGGTTTTGGCTGGTTAGACGTGGACTACTCGGTCGGTGGCTTTGGTGATCCTGGTGTTGATATTTATGACTGCCTGTTCCAGCTCGGTTGCGGCTTGGGGCTGGGAGGTGGTGTTGAGTGCGTCCGTCCATTGGGTCGGTGTCACTTTGCTCTATTTACGGAAGGAGCTGCTGGGAGGATTGGGGCTGGAGCAAGGTGCTCCTGTGATGGTGAAGTGGATGATGGAGTGGTCGGTCCAGGTGAGTTCTGTGGTATGGCTGTATTTGACTCTGTTGCTGGACGTGAAGATAGGTTCCAGTGTGTGTCCTGCCCTGTGTGTGGGGTCTGTGAGCAGCTGGGTGAGGCCGATGCTTTCCATTTGTTCCAAGAGGCTGGCGTCGTTCATGTCTGTGGGGTTGTCCTGGTGGAAGTTGAGATCTTTGAGGAAGATCAAGTGCTTGGTTTCAATGGCGAGAGGGGCGATGAAGTGAGTGATGGTCTCGCAGAGGCCAGTGCGAGGTCCAGGGGGTCTGTAGGCGAGTGTGCCTTTGATGGTAGTTTTGTCGTGGGCATAGAGTTGTAAGTTCAGGTGCTTCATGATCGGAGTAGTGCAGTCCTCGCTGGTAGTGCAGCGGTTTGATTCTTTGTGGATGATGGCAATGCCACCTCTGTTTGTTGGCGTGGTCCCAGTGTGTTATCTTGTAGCTGTGGGGCGTGGCAGTGGCGATGTCTGGGGCAGAGGAGGGGTTGAGCCAAGTTTCTGTGATGATGATTACGTCGGGGGCGAGGGTGGTGTTGGGGTCCCAGACTTCGGTGGCGTGTTCGCAGAGTGAGCTGGTATTGATCAGGAGGCAATGGAGTGGTTGAGGGAAGGTGCCAGTCTGCGGGGTGTGCGTGGTGCAGGTTTCTCGAAGGGCGGGTGGTCCTAGGTTGCAGGAGAAGAGACAATGGTTGCAGGAGAACGGTCCAGCTGTGGAGTGAAGAGATGTGAGGCAGCAGTTGTTGCGGCATCCGGGGTCCAGGACTCGGAGATCTGTGGTGGAGTGCCTGTGGGTGTCTGGAGAGCCAGGGTTCCTGGCGCTGGATGGGGTCTAGGCGCAGACGAACTTGCCTTTGGCACGCCTTCGGTGTGACTGCAGCACGACTGCACTGGGGCCTCCATTAAGTAGTTCCTGGGAGGAGCACTGGGGAGAAGGGCGGTGGAACACAAGTGGCGAAAAGCAGGTGACGGAAAGCTGGAAAACGGCGAGCAAGCAGAGATTGGCTTGGGCACAGGAACCTAGGACTGATCTTAAGGGCTGTGACAGCAGCAGAAGGGGCTGCAAGCTGGCTGTCAGGCTAGCTGTCTAGGCTCTCTCAGCAGGGCAGGATCAGCCTAGCAGCACAGGAGGAAGAGGCACTGACCAGCAGCAATGGGTGCTGGTGAGGACCTGCTCAATGGGGTAGCGCTGCGGCCTCCATTAAGTAGGGCCTGGGAGGGAGAGAGGCACTGGGGAGGAGGGCAGTGTGAAACGGGAAAACGGTGAACGAGTGGGAAATAGCCAGCTCACAGGAACCTAGGGCTGTCACTGGAAGCAGCACAGGCTACAAGCTGGCTGTCAGGCTGGCTACCGAGGCTCTCTCAGCAGGGCAGGAGCAGCCTAGCAGCATGGGAGGAAAACACACTGCCTGGCAGCAAGAGTAGCTGGTGAGGACCTGCAATGGAAAGCAGATGACTGGAGGAAGGCGAGGAGAGAGTGGGCTGGGAGCCGTAATTTAGTCACATGTGACTAGTTGCACATTGAGGCAGAGGGTTGTGTGAGTCTGGGGCATCTGGAAGATTTTAAAGACAACAACCACTCATACTAGGACAACCAGTTCTAGTACACATGACCATTCGGGGAGAGGAGCTGGACCACCGTCCCCCGAGGACCTCCCTAGGTCTCAAGATACTCTAAGTCTGCATTGCTGATGAGCTCATTCTGCCTTAAGCTAGCAGTGCATCCTGTTCAATGTGGTGGTGCATACATTTGAATAAAATATATCACTATAACATGCTGCAGTGTGATGCATTGATATGTTGGCGATCAAAGCTTTTTTTGCAGGTGGGCAGGAAGAGGTAGATGCGCGATTCAGCTTATCATTTCCATGCTTCCGCTCCCTCCTTCAAACATCATTACAATATGTCAGCCTCATGGTGTGACAAGCATTGGCAAAACCAATAAGTCTGGTGTTGGCCACCAACCTTTTGGCTTTGGCAATTCTTTTTTTTGCCATGATTTTTGTAAAACGTTATTGTTGAGGAAGATGCTGGGCCCTCATTGGCCAAAGGCAAAAATTATTTTTTGATCTAAAAAAACACATTACCATAAAAGTAACTGGCTCTGAAAGAAACTACTTTGTGTGTTGTTGTGCTTCTTGTGAAAGGGCAGCACACTGTAACTAACAGTGAAGTTATCTACTGGGTGAAGTGCACTGAGCCACTGCCCTATGATGTGTGCTGGAGTTGGTGAAAGAAAAATATGAATGACACAACAACAGACTAATTGGTGAAGTCTGGCTGAAAACCCTTGTGAGTAATTATGATACACAGAATTTTAGTAAAATCAAAAGGTGTTGGATAACACAAAACCTAAGAAAAGCAATCAGTCTGGCGTTGGCTGCCAGCCTCTTGCCTTTGCTAAAGCTATTTTTGTAATGTTTTTGTATATCTTTATTACAAATTGAGGTTGAGAAAATAAATGAATATGAAGGCTTGCAAAGACCGATAGACAAGGTTGTATAGCCAGAGAGTATTGAAGAGACAGTGTTGCATAGATAGATAGATAGATAGATAGATAGATAGATAGATAGATAGATAGATAGATAGTTGCATAGATAGCTAGCTGGATAGTTTGGGTTGAATACATAGAGCTGGTTGCCTAGCTAGAGTTCAAACGATCGATAGATAGATAGATAGAGAGAGAGAGAGAGACCGGCAGATAGACAGCAGGTAGATAGATAGGTTGATAGATGAATAGATAGACAGACAAACATGTAAACAGACAGACTAACAATTAGGTAGATAGACTGGTAAATAGATAGATCGATACATCGGGTTGCAAAGAGATAGATAAATAGATCAGAAAATTGGAATAAATGACAGTTTCAGTTAGTAATTTATTTGTTAAATGTCTCAATAAGCACGACATACAAGAGCACTGAAAGAAAATTAGAAAGCCATTCAAGTAGGACACACAGACTAAACTGGTTTACAAGGATAACTGTAGGCTTCAATTAAAATACATACCAGCTTGACATGCAGGAAAGCAGTTATGAATGCACATCATTTAGCGTATACTAAAAAGTGTATAACTTTATAAAGAACAGTTTCAAAAGGGAAAAATCAGGTATGCTATGAAATAGCAGCAGTCAGATAAACAAAGGCCACTCCAAAATGAATTTACAACTGCATTAGCAGGAGACTGAATATGATACAGCTGGAATGTACCCTGTCCTCAGAACAAAAACAACATGAAGAGCTGGAAGAAAGCATCCTGTCATCACATCATGCTCTAAACACACGGCAAAACTAAAGGAAAAAGCAAAAACACTGGGACTGAAGGGAACTACCTTGTGTGCGGATGTGCTTCTTGTGAAAGAGCAAAATGCAGACACTCAAAGTCAAGCTTGCCAGTGGCTGAAGTAGTCTGACCCATAACCCCAAGCTGTGTGCTGAATGCTGTAGTTGGTGGATCCAAAATGTGAATGACAAAACAGACCAATCGATGATGAGAGCGGAGAGTGGGCTGGAAGCCCCTTTAAGTATGCTTATAATGGATATAATGTTTTTTTTTTTTTTTAAAGTTATAATAGATATAATTTTACTAAAATCAAAGGGTCTTGGGTGACGGCAGACCTAACAAAACATCTAGGCTAATGCCAGACCTAAAATGTCCTACATGTATCACTCATTGCTCCAAAGTTTCAGTGCAGACTGACACAATATACAAATTCAGAAGGGATAAACTTAGCGTTACCTCAGGAAAGCTTTGAGGCACCATTTTGATGCATGGTTCTTAACCTTTTGAGTTCTGGGGACCCACATCTAAGCAATTTTATACAATTTAAACCTGAAAACAATATACAAAAATACAGAACAAAACATACTTCAAACAAATACACACATTGCGAAATATGTAATACACAACTCAAAAAAATATACAAAAATCTGAATTTTAATTTTAATGGGAAGGTCAGAGCTTTTCAATTTTGGGTGTTATTTCTAAAAGACAATATAATAAAATATACTCTAGCCTATTATTATGTCTTTTTTGCTCGTTATGTGTGCTGCTTTTTTTGTTGGCACATACCAGTGCTTCATTCGAAGTCCCCAAATGTCCATATTAGATTTTGTTTGCTGTACTTCTGCTCCCATGAATCAAGCTAAGGATATCAAATTAGTTTATCCTCCAATTTCATATTCCTTCACATTTATAGAACATTTTAAAATGTTCAGTTTTACATTTGGATTTAATGTAAACATATTTTATTAGTCTGCTAGAATTACTTTATTTTCTATACCATCGTGGACCACCCTGAGTAGGTGCCACTGAGCCCTTTGGGTCCATTGTCCGCTAGTTAAGAACTTCTGGGTAGAGTGTTAAACGTTGCACCAGGGCTTTCCTTGTAAATCTCCAAATAAAAAAAATCAGCCTAGCATTTCAGGCTGTCCTGCTTCTCTTAGATAGATTGAAGGTAATCCACAGGTGGCATGTTTCCCTTTATAAATATGCAACAAAACTATGAAAGAAAACATGTTCTCTTGCATTCGTCTTAGAGCTGTCTGATGGAAGCCTTGCAATGAAGCATCGGTGACTGCCCATCAAATCTGATCTGGCTTGTTAATAATGGTCTTTCCCATCTTGGTAATTTTCTCCCTCTCCTTCTTTTATGGCAATTCCCCTCCCTCGTTCTGTTTCCAGACATCCGTGTTTACTCCAGCGTACGGTTCTGTGACAAATGTTCGGGTCAACAGCACCATGACTACAGCCCAGGTTCTGGCTCTGCTCCTGCAAAAGTTCCGGGTATGTATCCCTGTCAGATGCCGATGCCACCTGAGGAGCGAGTGTCACTTGTATGCAACCAACCTCAGTGACATCCTATCTTCCTGTTTCCCTCTCTCTGTAGGTAGAGAACGATCCTGTAGAATTTGCCCTTTATATGGTTCATGAATCTGGAGGTGAGTGATGTAACCTGCTGTTCTCCAACCACAAGAGGAGACAGGAGATGCTGAAGAGGGGTCAACCAATCAAATGGCAAAATGCTGAGGACTTACAACACTTTTAAATGTTATTTCTAAAAGAGAATTACTGTTGTAGGAAGAGACCTGTTGGGTTGTGAATACATCCAAACAAATTTGGCATTTGGATCTCTCTGCAGTGCCAGCCTTCCCCACTATATGGAAGCAAATTGTTTAGCGTGAACCAGTACTTAATTTGAGCCAGTGGTTTCCGGTGCTCGGTACCGGCACCTAATTGTCAACACCTGCACTCATGACAGTCTGCCACATGGTGGCGCTATTTGTCTAATTAGGAGACGAGCACAACAACAGTTGTTTATTAATTCAATATACATTAAAAGTAACTGATACTTGTTGACAAAGTCAATCATATAGCTTTGGGGGTTTGGAATAGTCAGAATTGTCACCTTGCAGGAATGTGATGGTTAGTAGTTGTGATGTAATTGGCAGTGCTGACAAGGGCAATGGATAGTGCAAGTGGAAGTGGCCTCTTGACGAGGCCCCTGGCACTTATTTTATTTACAAATTAATTACTGGACTGTAAACGATCCCTTCATGAGTTCCCCCATTCCTGGAATTCTTGATGTGGCAACTTTTCACAGCCCCCAAGCAATGACCATTATTTATAAATATTTAAGAATGTATAGCATTGTAATTGCATTGCAGAGAGAGGCCCTGCTGCTTCTTGAGAGTGCTGTGAATGAATGCAAACTATTTCCCTGCAGAGGAAATCCGAGCACCCGTGAACGCCACATGCTATTTCAAATTGCTCAGAGAAAGTTAACTTTCTCAAAACTGTAGACAGTTCTTAAACTGAGCTTTCAGTCTGGTCTAGTGACTCAGTGGACTAATGCGTCCACTGCAGGAGCCTGAGTTCGACCTCATGGTCACAGGTTCAAACCCCGGCGGGTCCACTCAGTCTTTCATCCATCTAAGGCCGAAAAAATGAGTACCATTGAGTTGGGTAACAAGATGCCTACGGGTGAACGTGCGCTTTAAATACATGTTATGTTATTTTTGTGTTTTTGAGACAGCCCCGGGAATCATTGCATTTCTATGCTTTGATAGAAGTAGTCCTTCAAAGAGAAGCACATTGCCCGCCTAAAGAAACAAAACATAAGCACAGTATTACAAGTGAGGTCATTACATAAAAAAGTTGATGCCAAATGGCGCTTGAATTGTTACACTCAAACAGTGCACACAACATTGTGAGATTTGCAGATTTATAGTGCTTTTTTTAGTCAAGGCCACTCGTTTTCTGGAGAAGGGAACAGGAAGGAGTGGGCAGGAGGCAGAGCAGCTGAGGGTGGCATGTGTTAGGGTTCTGTAGTTCACTAATGTGAGCTTTTGGCGTCTTATGAAATCTGGAAGAGAGAACGTGCTTTTGATTAGGTAGGGAAGGTGTTTCAAGTGTTAAGCCAATGGTTGTTGAAGCATCTGAACGTGCTTTAGATAGCTGAAACTTGACCCAATCTAGTGGTTTAACAAATGCTTACAAGGGTGCGTGGTGCTTGCCCACCTAAACCCTTGCAACAGCCAGGAAACGATTGTATTAGTTTGCAGCATTTATATAGCACTTATTACCTCTATGTGGGGTGCTGAAGTGCTTGCCTACATGGGGAGAATGTTACTCCAAGTAGGGTGTGTGGTTGGAAGGATGTTGTCTTTGTTTTGATCCTATGTGGGGAATGTTTCCATGTCATGCGTGATGACCACCGAGGTGCAGTTATCGTGTTATGGGATGCAGCGCATAGCAGTGTGGTGGATGATGAAGTGTGAGAGACAGACATGCAGTTTTGATCAGATCTACATATCCCTTTATGGTATTTCATATAATTATATTCACCTTAGTTGGTTATGGCTCTGGATTGTTCCATCCTACATTTTGTGTAAAATTGTGGTCCTGGTCTGGCATGGTTGGAGGGAGAGAGAAGCGGAGAGATCTGTTGGGATGGGCATTATTAGTATCAACCCATATCTGAGTGTCTTTGTGAGATGTAAAGAGGCAGTCATACTGTATAGTCATTTGGGACTTTCAGTGGCAGACAGTAGTGAAGTCCTCCAAATTGTCCAGCATTGTGTGACAGCTCTCATTATTCCATGTCTGTTCATTTGGTGATATGTATTTTGGCTCTACAGTAGTGGTAAAGGACAACACCTGTAGTAGAAATATCTTGTGTGAATGTAATTTGGTTTATATTTCACCCTATCATTATGTCAAAACCCCTCTGCTTCTAATGGATCAGCATATTTAATCCCCTCCATAGAGTGTAAAGATTGCAGCCCTGTTTTTATTTTCCTGAGTAGGCGAGCCTTCATTCTTCTTCTCCTCAGCAGCTAGCCAGCAGGTTCTAAGTTTGAGTTCATGAAGATCACCACAAATGGGGTCAGGGCCGTTATGTTATATTAACAACCTGGTGCATTGTGTCACTACATTTCAAAATACTGAAGGGAGCATCAAGAATTTATCAGCGGGGATTTCTTGAATGGAGCTATATTTTGATTGGCCCATTTGCTCTACTTCACTTGCTGTCCAAACATCCTGATTGGACCTTAGTGATAAGGTTCTGTTGATATTCCAGTGCTACTCAACCTTTTTGTGACATTCATTTCACTTTGCCTCCCTCTTCTTGCTAGAATTGAGGTGGTGTTGGGAAGTCCGATGATATTCAAGTTTGGTTTGGCTGTTTCCTGAGCAGTGGCTGCATTAGGGTATTCCTAGGCTGTACTGTTGTTATCACACCCAGCCATGATGACGTACACCCGCCCCCTTCCCGGCTCATGCTCTTCACATTGACTTTTAATTGTTTATGTGCAGCCTTTAAACTATTTTATATTTAAAACTTGGGGTTATGTTTCATAACTACATTGAAAAATCTCTACCTCCACATCAGAACGTGTTGCCCCTCTAGTCCTTTTCTGGTAAAAAAAAAAAAAAAATCCAAAATGGATAAGTGGAATTGTTGGAGCTTATGCGAGAGGAAGAAGGCGTAATTTACTGGTATTTGTCCATAAAGGAGAAAAAGGGAAGCCAGTCAGTTCACTTTGAAGACTCGGTTATCACCCCTTTGGAGATTTTTAAGCTGATCATGGAAGTGAGCTTTGACCCGCAATGACCACAAAAAGGCAATTTAATGCTTTGGCAGCCATGTTGAACTATTACGTCAAGACGTTGCAGAGGATTCATCCCATTATTTTTTTTTTTTAAATGACATTATGAGCAGTTATCGATTCAAAAATTGATTAATGTAAATCGTTCCTACTAAGCACAGACAAAACATTCAGAAGCTCGTGGTCATACTAAGAATTCAAAACCAGGCTCTTACTGCCACCCCTAAATAGGAACACCAATCCCCGGAACCCCAAGTCTGTACCCGTAGCCAATCCAGACCACAGTGAAGATCAAAGTGCTAAACATGGTGCAATTAAGCAATTGCCAAAATAGTTTAAACAGTACTGGTTGTATTGTCTTCGTAATTATTGGGATATTGTATGCATTAAGTTGACATCATTGGGTCTTTGGTACAGTACAGTTGCCTGATGAACGTGGTCATCTGCAGCCCTGAACTGAGGGAGATAGCCCCACTTTCACTTGCCTTAAAATGGCATTTGTAAATTTACAGGCAAGGTTTGTTTTTAATGTATTGGAAATGCGCGGTGAGACTGGAAAGGGGATGATGGGTCAATGATAGCAATCATGGAAGGATTGCTGGAAGTTCACAGAGATGTTAAAGGTTGGGCAACTTTTGGTTGTGGTTCCCAGAAAGGAGACAGAGTTTCGCCAGCAATGACCAGGCAATGGGTAAGTCGAGGTTGACCAGAGGGAGAGAAAAAGCAAAAATAAATCAGGCAAGATGGAGCAGCATTGAGACATCGTTCGAAAGATATGATGTAAGAGTGAGAAAAATGGGTCTGTGGAATAAAAATGTGACATAAGGATGAATGTGACCGCAGGTTTCGCTAACAGATTTACATCCTGTGGAGGTGGCATTAGCATTATAGCAATGTGCCACTGTAGGCACCTTACATCTCTTGCACTGTACACATTTGACAGTAGTGGGCGTACTGGGATTTTTACGCTGAACCCTGGGGGGCGTGCAGCAGAGCACACTCTTTGCTTGTGAAATGAGTTCTGAACTTGTTATAGTCCCTATGGGCTTCTGACCAGGATCTCCAGAATGTACACCACCCTCACTTCCTCCTCTGGGTTGTCGGGATGCATTGCTTGCATGTGGGGCTTGGTATGTCTGGCAGAGCAGACGCAGGCAGAAGTGGAAGGCTCCCAGAGTGACTTATGGCTTGATGGGGAGGGAGAGCAGGAGCCATGGATCACCCACAGGGACGTGCAACTGCTGATGAAAACCCAGGTGGTATCAATGTGCCACAGCCACACTCACACTGATATGCACATGCACCCCTCCAGCCTCACTTAGTTTGCTATCTTCAATGCTCTACAAAGCCACATAAAAGGTAGAAAATGCAGCTTTGTGCCCTTTGGAGTCTTGAGAGTTCTTTACCTTAATAATGCCGCTCTGCCCCTTTGTGTGGCAAGCCAAAGCAAAACAGCGGGCAGAGGATTTTAAGCGCCATCTTCAAGTAAAATTTATTGAACATTGATGCTGCAGAATTTAAGAGCCTGAACCAAGTTTGGCTGTGGAAAATACCATTAAAAACACAAATGCTTGCCCACTCTTAACTTCTGAGTCTTCAGCCAACGTTCATTGAATTTGGCACAAACAGTAGTTTAGCGCTGGAGTTTGTTTGCCTAGGATGTTTGAGCAAAGGATACTATTTGAGAAATTGAATGTCTTACTTATGTCTCGTGTTTTTCTTTACAGAAAAGACCAAGTTAAAGGGATCAGAATATCCACTCATCTCTCGGATCATGCATGGACCGTGTGAAAAGATCGCTAAGATGTTCCTCATGGAGACTGACCTGGGCGAGGAAGTTACGCATGATGTAAGAAGTGTTGCAGCCCATAGACCTGGCTTCTAATCCTGCCTCCCCTGCTTGACCCAGCTGCGTGTTCCTGGCAAATTACTTTATCGTCTGCTGTCTTGGTTCCAATATCCGCCTAAATCTTGAGCAGTAGAGGCATTTCAAAATAATCCATAAAAAATCACTGTATTATTTGGAACAGTATGAAGCAGGCTAAACCCCAATATTAACCAGGACTAAATGTGTAGATGTTGGCATTCAAGAACAATAAATCCAAAGGAGAGCAGGAGATGTTAAAACAATTTTAGACTGCTGTTTTGTTATAATAGCCTAGGAGCACCCAAACCACCTCCATGTGTTGTCAAAGTATAGGGCAGTAACGATGGGCAGACCAGAATACAATTATTGCAACGCACTTCCCGCGGTTTGACACATAATCCAATAAGTGTTCCCTGATGCCTCTTCTAAGAGGGTACTCAAATTAAAATTGCTTGCATCTGCCTCCTCTACATAATGTACTTTTGTGCTGAATGTTGCTCAGCTGATAGAGGTCTAATTCAAGAAGATGCACCTTCAAGACAGGAACAATTTATAATTGAATGTTAACAAAAAGTACAAGTTACTCACCTTTGGTAGCATTCTGTCTAACCACAGATTCCTCAACTTCAGAGTATCCCCAGATACCTAGAATGTCAACAGCTGTGTTCCCTTGTCGGCAGGTTGCGTCATGCAGCTCCGCGTTGGCTCTGTACCGCCTTGTAAGTGACAGAACAGAGCTGCATATAAGTGCCACTCTTTTCTGAGCCCTCAGGCAAGGACCGTAGAACAATTGTTGGTGACAGTGTGCAGACCTCTAATTTGGGACCTTCTTAGATGTTCAAGGGGTCACTCCACAGAACGGGGAGCTGGGAGAGTAGTGAGGAATCTGTGGTTAGATAGAGTATCCACCAGACAGAGGTTTTCTGAAGGTAAATAACTTGTTCTTATACTACCTCAGCCATAGACTAGATACCAAAGGAGTACCAATGAGAGATGGAGGATACGGGTAGTAGATTCAGACTAAAAAGTCAAGGTAATAGTGCTTTTTGAACATATGTACCAATGCCCACGTTGCAACTTGGCAGATATCAAGATCAGGCACCCTCGTGCTAATGTCGTTGTAGCTGCTTGCCCCTGGTGGAATGGGCTCTCAGGGCTTCGGGGTGCTGCTTTTTGGGCAGTACATAGCATCTCTTAATGCAGAGGGCTGGCCAACTTGACACGGTCCTGTTTTGCGCTGCCTTGCCCTTGTTTGCACCTGAGAAGCCAATGAAGAGCTGATCATCAACCCATTGATTTTTCATCCAGTCACTGTAACCCCCTCTTTGGATCAACAAGATGGAGTTCCTCCTCCTTTCTCTAGGGATGAGGCAGAGTGAGGAATGCAGACAGTGATTAATTGGCCAACATGGTTGGACATCACAACCGTAAGGTCCTCAATTACAATTTGTCTGAAAAGAAGGTAGTATTGGCTTCACTCACACAGCCCGCAGATGTGAAGGCATTAAGGAAGACTGTTTTCCGAAGCAAGAGCCTTTAAGAAAAGTTAAGCATGAGCCTTAAAGAGGAGTGGTGCATGTACTCAAAGAGTGTACACATAAGGAATGTCATGGTTAAGGTCCCAGTGAGGCATCCCAAATGGTTTGGGAGTAAACATATGTGTCAAACCATTCATTAAAGTAATCACGGCTGGTGGCATTCTGAGTAAAGTTTTGCTTTCATGCAAGTTTAGAGTGAATCCATTCAGCCATTTGGGATGTAGGTGAGAGCAAATTTTCCTGTGGGGTCTAAAATAGTAAATGCACAATTTTTCTTATCACTTGCTTATAACTGTTTGTCCCTTGGATGAATCTTCACAAAATTTGGCATGTTGAAACTTAGCTGAAAGCCCCACTGAGTTCCAAGTTTTGTACAAATCCATCCTCAAAGTCAAAAGTTGAAGGTAAGTAATCAAAAAACGCCTTTTCAATGGAAAGTGTGACTCAAACATAGCTACACAGTGTCTAATGTCACTGTGTAATATAGATGCATAATTTTGCCATTGGTCTGTATGAGTGTCATTTATACTTTCCTTCTATCCATGGCAGCATACAGCATGGCACAATGGGTCTGCCTCCATCAGCCCTTGGCTTTCTTGTCCTTTGAGTGACAGCGTTTGCTGTTCGCATGTGCACGCCCTCCTGAAAATGAGTAAACTTTAATTCCAGGATTGGTCTACCTGTCCTTTATTTTTCCATTTTCTCCATTTACATGTCACCTTTCATTTCTTTCCTTCTCTTTGTGTTTTCATTTTTTTAGAGCATACTACAGCTTTCCAAACCGTGCAAATGTGCAGATTGCTTTCCGCTCATTTCATCTGGAGTGCACTGCCTCCTGCACAGTTAGTGCCTGTAAACCAGGTGACCATTCTGGAAAGGTATTGGCCATTTATATTAGAACTTTGAAGCACTGATAAACTATGTACAATACCATTGCAAGATGGTCACCCACTAGTATGTCTAATTTTGTTATTGCAAGCATCTCTGCTTTGTATAAGGGTGACATATTTTCTTTTTTCTGCTTTTATTCTTTTAATGTATCTACCATATGTTGTTGAGGGTGTTGTGTTTGTGTGTTTTATTATGGTTGTCTATGTGAATGAATGCAAGATTGAGCTAGTGGATGGATGAATGGATGTATGAGTGCAAGGATGAGTAATGGAGTGAATATATGATGACTGTGGAATTTCTAAACCCATTGTTGACTAAAGAGGCTATTTGATTTATAAACCATACCTACTGGCATTGCCAGTGCTTGTTAAACTCTTGACCCACCCTAAACAGATGTGCTTTTCAATCCGGACCCTTGTAAGGAGATATACATAGTTTTTCATGAGTTGTGGACCTGTAACACTCTGAGCGTAAGATGATTCTAGCCTCCCTCTCAGGGATTGTGCGCCAAATTTTTAATGTATTGAACCACTTGATCTTCAAGAAATTCCTCATATTCCCTTGCATGATGTGCGCCCAAAGGATTAAAAATGTTTTCATCTTGAGCACCGCAGAATAACTCATCCAATTGATCATAAACTATACAATTCTATTGCTTCACCAGACCAACTTCATTAAAACTAGAAGGGACATCAAATGAATCTATTAAATTTCATCTGCAGGGGACACCACTCCTTGTACACCATTAACAACACCAAATCCAGATAAGCCATAATGGGTGCCCCATTTTCACCTCTTTTGCAGCATCACCTTCTCAAGCCTTTATGAGGCCATCTTTTTTTAAGGCTTCTATGAAATTACCACCAGTTTAAGCTGCATTCCTAAAGTTGTTCCTCTCAGGGAATGTAGTCCATGAAACTAATCCTGAGCTATCCTACTCAGAATCAGTAAATCCTCCCTCAGATCGATTTCGAAAACATTTTTTGGTTTTCATATCGACCTGACTTGGTGACTTTTTATCTTGTCAGTCATTTTCTTTGGATGAAGACCCTCAGTCTGAAATCAGACTCTGTGCACTTTTCTCCTTCCAGCAATAAAGGAACTGGGAGTAAACACCAATGGACGCTACAGTCCTCACAGTAAGTGATCACTGTTCATCAAAGCAGTTTGAGAGGGCACACTGCAAGGAGAAACTGCAACTGGCAATAGAGAAAAGACATGGCCATCATCACAAATCAACAGTTCATATTTCTTAATCAACCTGTGTGATCAAACTAAGATGGCTGCTCTGTTCCCACATTACCAGTAAGGAATTTGCAACTCTAGACTGGCTGCTTTAAAGCGTAAAGCAACTTCCTATTCCCACAGACCTTCTCAAAATGGACAGTCATGACCCACTTAAGTCAAACTCTTGGAGATGCTACACAGTCACAGCAACCCAGCTTGTTGCAAATGCAAACAGCAACGATTTCAAAGCAATGCCCACACACAGCTTCCCAGGGCATTTTGCCTGACCCATTAAGTAGCTTTAAGATACCAAAAGCCCCAAACAAGCGCAGAGGACGCCCACTACTACACTGTGGTCCTAAGGCTTGTCCATTCTCTCTGAAATCAAAGCAAAACCCTCTACTGAGCTTAGTTATTACAAACTTATCTCACACCTGTCTGTCGTGAAACAGTGAAACCAGGGGCGTAGCTTTGAGAGGGGGGGGGGTGTTTGTGGTGTGACCCCCCAAATAAATGCATTGTTAGCTTGGGAGTTGGGTTTGGGGGCCCAGAATCGGGTCTGCTGTGCCTATGTTGGTGTTTCCCACTTGTTTAGTTGGGAAATGTGAAATTCACACCCCCTGAATCTCACTGACGCCCGAGTGCAACCGGCCATCAAAATTACAGAAATGACCATTTATTAGATAAACTACTCCACAACCAACAAATAAGGAAAGGGAATCTTAACTGCATGAGAAACACCAATAAAAAAGGGCAGTTTTTAGTGTTGGAGTCTCTCAAAAGGTCAATTAAGGTTGCATTTTGTGTGATGTGCTAGAGATATGCTAATCCTGGAGTGGCATTAAAGTTTCTTTTGCATGATGCAAACCTCCAGGTGTTGACATAAAATCCAGTTTCGATTATTTACATATGATGTACTGTTTGTTTTGTTAACACTAATCCAGGTATTTGCCTATATTTATTCAAACATGTTTTGGTTCTATGTTGCTGCAAAGATACAATCTCTGAAAAACACCTACAATAAAGGGCTAGGAGGTCTGATAAAGTAAGCTCCCTTTGCTGCTCAGAGGGATAGTAATTAGTCGATGGCTCGCCTGAGAACCCAGTGTACAGAGAGAACAATAGAAATTCTAAATATTTGGAAGGGGTGCTCCCAGGGCCGGACTAGGAACTCAAAGCAGCCCTGGCAATTTTGTTGGACCAGCCCCCAGGGGATTAGGGGGGGCGTAAGTGTGAAGCGCTGCTGCTTTTGTTACTGGGGGCCGATATTGCAGCACTGCTGCAGAACCAGCCCCTGTAACAAAACCGGCCCCCACCACTGCAAAACTGGCCCCCACCCTTCCAACCCCCCCCGCCCCCCCCCCCCCCCGGAACTGCCAGATGCCCGGTACAGCCAGTCCGGCCCTAGCTGCTTCTCTGAAAGACCTACAGGGTGTGACTAACTCCACTGGAATCCCACGGATCTTTCAGCGGCACCATTGTTTCACCAGGTTTCACGCTTTCCATATTGTCCAGTCTACAGCGGATTATTTTAATTCACTACTCTTGACTTGATCAATGCAGATTCTGTCCATCAACTGCTAAGTATAGAAGTCCGCTTTTAGAGTTGCAGCCAGTGGCGGCTCCTCCACTTATTAGGAGGAGCGTCGCCCCACTGCTCAAAAGGAAAAATAAAATAATAACGTATCGTTATTATCATTTTATTTTTCCTATTGAAGTCAGTGGCTCTTGGGGCGAGGCGGGGCTGGCCAGAGCAGGGAGAGGAGTGGTTTGCACACCTTAAGTGCGCATGACTGCTTGGCCTTACCTCATGGGCCGGCCAAACAGTCATGCGCACATTGCAACTTCCCCACCAGGCTTGCTCTACATAGCCTGGTGAGGAACATGAAAAGCCTCCCAGTCCCTGTCTAAGCGCCGAACCACAGCGCTCAGACCAATCACAACGCTGCGTTGCAGTGTTGTGATTGGCTATGGGGAGCCTAGGAGCACAGGTGCTTCCTGCTGCTTCCTGCTGCCGACGGAGACAGCTAGAAGGATGAGGACTGAGGAGAGATGGCAGCCCAGGTAAGTGTTTTTTTTTTTTTTTAAATTTCCGCCCCCGCTTGACTACTCCCGTCCTGTAGCAGCCAGTACTGGTTGCAGCTATACCTTATTATAGTGACCAGAGTCATCTCTATCTCTTCGTTCTGTAAGAACATGACAAAGATTCTGTTTCTAGGATAACAAGTGTGAAATGTTACTAGGGTCTACTCAACTAGGCCAAAGGTCATAGCTAGCTTAAAAATAAGCAAGGACTACAACGCTGGCCGTTCAGTCCAAGTCAATATATGTTTATATTTTTTGCAGGTGGCACAGTACATCAAGTTGGCAATGCCTGTTCTGGACAGCTTTGTGGAAAAACTGAAGGAGGAAGAGGAGCGAGAAATCTCTAAATTGACACTAAAGTAAGCAAGCACAGAAATTGTTTCATCAGTTCTAGCGTCATGGCTGAGCACTTGACAAACTGAGTTCCCACCATTTTATAGGCATCACTACAGGGACTAGTTTGTTACCAGTTAAATATTTTATGCTGAACACTTACCCATTAAAGCTCTGCATTCTGGCAGCTTCCTCATACTTACCTTTTGACTTATCTGGCCAAATTAGTATTATAGCTGAACACCAACTAAATCTCCTACTTGAGTTCCACCATTTGTAGGTCGAGCGTGAGCCAGCGCGCAAGCGCTGCTCTGCGAAGAGCTGTGGTAGTTCAGTATGGAGAGAATCACCGCCCACTCCCCAGCCCACATTTTTCATTGGCTTGTGTGTTTGTCCTTTGTAAATGCTGTCTTCTGATTCATTATGAGGCTTGTTAGTACCTCCTTAGTACAGCCATGTCGTCATTTGTATCCTCCCATGGCTACTGGCCCCTTTACTTGGTTGTTACACGGGGCGTGTGCTATTTACTTTTGGAGCCGGAGGCCGCCGCAGGAGACGGACCAGGTAAATGTGAAGTGTGTAGAGGGGCACACATAGCGTCACGCAGCTTTTCAAACAACATGGGGGGATGTGGGGTCTAGAATTGCACAACACAGCATGTTTTGGTGCCTTGTACCCCCCCCCTCCCGTTCTCGTGCCTTCTTCCCCCCTCAACCCTCCCTCTCGTTGTCCGTGCCTTCTTTTCTCCTCCCAGCCCTCCCTCCCGTTGTCCGTGCCTTCTCCTCTAGCTAATTTGCCTACTCTAGCGTGGGCCGCCACCGTGCGTGCAGAGCTGCACTGCCCAGTAAAGACTCGAGCCACGGAGTGCGGCCGGTGCCAAGGAGTTCAGGCGTTGCCTGGCATCCACACTGAAGGGAAACTACCAGCCGTCCTGCATAGAGCCCCCCTTGGGGCGGTCCCATCGACCAAGGGACGCATGACCGAGTCCCAGTCACTCCGGGAGCCTCCTGGCAGCAAGTTGTGGACCAAGGGACGCTGCCAGGATCGACCCGTCTCCTAAGTCATGAAAAGGCCTGAGCGGCTCAAGGAGCAGTCCCGGTGAGTTGCTGGGCCGGGTTTGCCCGAAGCCGAGGTTGCCTGCAGCTGAGCCGAAGGCTCGCAGCAGCTGCAGGGATCAGTCCAGCCAATGTTGGAGACCAGTGGAGGTCTCCAGTGGGGAGAGCCAAAACGGGCCCTTCCCCCCCCACCTACTCCTTGCTGTTGGTAACCGCCACAGGGGTCTTGAGAGGGTGAGACGAGCTACAGGACGGGAGGATAACCCTCGACGGAGGTCCCGTTCCCCCTCAGAGTACTCTTGTGAAAACTACCGTACCTCCTGTGGAAGCCGCACAGGAGAGCTGCGACTGCCTCGTGAGGGTGCCAACATTCCATGTTATCAAGGTTGGGCCCAGTAGGGGTTTCTCTCCAGAGGGGCTCCTTTTGAAATGTGCAGCTGATAGCTATTCCAGAAAGTCTCTCAGGTGTCTAGCCCATGACACTTGCCTGGTTGACAAACTGTCTTATGTGATCGTGGTCAGATATGTACTTTACATGTTGCAAAAATGATTATTGTTTCAAATGTGATCTGACAAGTGCCTAGTGGCCCAGTAGTATATGTAGCTGTGGTCTGATATGTTTTGAGGCCTTCTTTATGACAAACGCCTAGTGGCGCAGGAATTTATGTTGTGTGATTTATCCTATGTGTTTCCCATGCATACTTTATAACAAGCGCCCAGTGGCGCACTGATTTATGTTATGTGGTCTAAATGCGTTTTACATGCTACTCAGTGATTTATGGTCCAATGTGCTTTGCTTATGCGTATATAATACAAAGGCTATTTTTATACACCCTTGTGTGCAGTCTCTTTTGTGGTGTGCCTAGTGTGTCACTGGTGTGTGTTTGTTGCGCAAACGCTTTACACATTGCCTCTGGGATAAGCCTGACTGCTCTGCCAAGCTACCAAGGGGGTGAGCAGGGGTTATCTTGGGTGTGTAACTCCCTTACCCTGACTAAAGTGGTGGGTTCTGCCTGACTTAGGTGTACACCCTAGCCAACCAGAAACTCCATTTCTAACACTGGCTTTATTTGCTTTAGTCTGTCGAGCTTGACTTCGGCCCTCCCGTTGCCCAAACCTTGTGTACTGTATTCTTCCACAAACCCTCTTTCTGTAAACAGGCCTTTAAATCTTGTTCTTATCTTGTCACATTTCCTGTGCATTCAAAGACCAAGGTCAAAAGTCAAGCTCTCTCTTATCTGACTTCAAAGTGAAAGAATTTATGTGACAATCCTGCTGAGTACCCATGTAAGGGGAGACGATGTAGGATGCTTTTTTGTGTAGCACACAAAAAAACAAGCATTTGATTTGCAATACGTCTCGCATTACTGAAAGTTTGAGCTATTAGCATTGCAAATAATAATGCAACGCCAATAGCTCAAACTTTCAGTAATGCGAGACCTATTGCATTGCAAATACCTGTTCTTGTGAGTACTCCATAGCAGTGGCGGCCAGCACGGATATAGGGTGGTAAGGGGGGGCAAGGGGGTAAGGGAGGTATCATTGTTAAAAAAAGAAAAAATTCACTTAACTCCTCGCCGCTCTGTCCCATGTCATCTCTCCTCCGCCGAACAGGAAGCAGCCAGGCTCCCCTGAGCCAATCACAACGCTGCAATGCAGCCTTGTGTTTGTCTCCCCTAAATGAATCACAACGCTGCAATGCAGCGCTGTGATTGGTCTGAGCGGTAGTTCGGCACTCAGACAGGGACTGAGGGCCTTGGCATGTTCTCCTTGCAGGCTGTAATGCAGCCTGCATGGAGAACATGCTAAAGGGCGCATGACTCTTTGGCCAGCCCGAGAGGGCCAGTCAAAGCATCTTGCGCATTTTAGTGTGCCCACCACTCCTCCCCTGTTCTGTCAGCAGAGCAGCCCCGCCCTCACGCTGCCCCAGCAGAGAAGAATAAAATGATAATAACATTGCATTATTATCATTTCATTTTTCCTTTCTTTTACTGCTGCACAGTAGCGTAGGAGCTGCCCCTGCTCCACAGCACTAAGGGGCTGCCCATTTTTTTTACTGTGATCTTCCCCCGTTTATTGCAATGCTCTGAATAGCTTGCATTTTCTGGAGTGAAGCACAAGAATTGGGCATGGTATCAGGATGGAAGAGGTGCGTAAAGAGCATGGATCACATAATTGATTATCATTATCTCTCTGCTTACAGATTCCAGATTCTCCGGTCCATGATGCTGCAGCGCTTGGAGGAACTTCAGGGCAGTCATGACTACGAAAGAGAAACGGTCGGTTATCACAAAAAGTGAAACACCAGTAGAAACTCTCTATCCGCGTACTCCGCAATAAGCAACAAAAAACTCAACCACAAGACCTCACTGTTAATGGTCAAACAGGAAGCATTGAATGTATGTTGATAATGTGAAGCAACGCTGCCCATCAGACAAGGTGCACCTCAACTATCACGCTGCCTGAGCTGGACGATTCTCTGATAGCTTTTACGATCCCACTATATTTATGTATATTATTTATGTTACACCGGTTTTTAATCCACCAGTAACGTGTGCTCCCATACCATAGATGACGTTCGTTTCAAATGTTTACCCCCTAATGTAAAGTCTAAGGTTTAACTCCCGCCCCCAGCATACGGCGTTAGTTAAGGATCTACCTACAGGGACTTCATTGATGAAGGTAATGTTTAGTAAAGTCGGGCTCAACATATGAGGCGTCCATATGTTCACAAGAACACACTGTGTTTGGCCTGTCCATGCCAGGGGACTATAACCAAATCCTAAATAGTGCAATAATCTCTGTGTGAACCATCCAGGGCCTCTTAAACAGATCACGATACTGCAGGTGTTTGGGCTAGAAAGCAGAGAACGAAAAGGTTCAGGATAAACAGTTCAGCCTCTCGTGCCATCTTTGTTTCCCATATTCACCTAAATACATGCTAATGACTTCAATAATAAATCTTCTTTTTCATAGCGCTTGAAAATGAAAATGTATGTAGAGTTTGCCTTGCTGGGCTGCAACAACCCACGGCCATCAATTCACTTGATTGGAACTCTCAGGCTAGAGACGATGTGCTTCCCTGGTTAAAAAAGAGAGCTTTATCTGCCACGTGTTTACCATGGCTAGGAGTCAGGCTGCCTTCTCTCCATGAGCAAATCTCTTTCTGTCCGGTGCCGGTCTGAATATTAACCATATGTCTGTGAGTGACAGGCGAGATCCAGACACATCAGGGACCTTCCCTCGCTGGAGTTGAGTTGTTTCACTGCATAGAAGTCTAGGGTTCAGTGAGAGTGAGACGTTACCTAAAGGTGGACTATTTTGCTTAACAACATGAGTCTGGTAGTAGCCAGCAGTGATACAATGTGATGTATCGATATAATGATCTGCAGACTAGCATGCGTGCACAAATATTAGCAGCGATATTGGAATGATGGTAAATGTGTCAGCCATGTTGGAATTCTTTGAGTTGCTTCATAAAATGGCGTAGGAACATATTGTTCCACAGCTACTCTGTACACGCAGTGACTCGTGTGTACAGCTCGTTTCATACTATTAGGAAAATCGTATGTATGCCTCAGGTGCCTGTTCAATATTAAAGTGTCAAGGAGTGGTAGGCCACGCCAGACTCCACCTTTCACCATCTCTTGCTGTTAATATTTCTGTTAAGGAGAAACCATTTTCTCTGAATGCAATTACATTTTAAAATACAAATAAAGGTTTTTCGTTCCGTAAGAATTTTTCATGTTTGTTACTTATTTCTACTTTCTTTTTGGTTTGCATTTTTTCTTGAATGAAATTCATACTGTCATAATTTCCAATTAAATGAAACAAATAAAGTATCTTTGGTGCATTGCAAATGTAAAGTTTATCTACTATGTGGTCTTGTGAAGTGAACCCGGAGTGGGAGCTGGTGATTGAATGTAGATCCTTCTTAATAGAGTCATTTATACACTTTAATTTTCCTCTCACTTTGACTAACTTCTCGGTGCAGCATCTAAAAAAAGACTGGTGAGCATTTTTTGTTCGACTGTCAGTCTCCTTATTTATATATGATTATTGAGCAACCTCTGTTTTTAACATGAAATGCTATGAACCAATCTATAAGCCGTTCCAGCACCTTTTATTGTTGTGAAATTTAGCAACTTTCATACAAACATATCCCAAAGTATAATCCCAAATTCAGTACCCCTCTCTGGTATCTTTTGTGCTCCTTTGTTGAAGGTAAGTGTGATGCTGACTGCTAATTCTGGAAATCCTAGATTCATTTCCCCCTCAAACCTGCGACATTCATACACACAAATCCTTCTCTTAAACAAGCAAAAAGATAGAAGGGGTTCTTTTGGCTTATGGGGAACAGCTCTTTTTCAGATGTAATCTGCTACTTAAACAGTACATTTTATGATCACAGTTGGGGACACGTTGACACAAAGTTGTCAACGTATATAGACCCATAAACGTTTGCAGAACTGAGACGTTTTAAGGCACGGATAAAGTGAGCAATTGGTCAGGACCCCCCTGCTTCCAAGGTGCTCTCTCTCACAGTGATCGGGACAGTAAAAAGTCTTTCTTTCCCTGTTGCTCATCTTTCTCGGTCTTAACCTCTCTCCCTACCTCTGATTGCCTCTTTCCAACCACCCATATCTCACAACTCTCTACTTTTCTATCTACCTCTTTCTCTGTCAAACATCTCTTGCTCTGTCTCATCCATCTATTACCTGCTTAACCCCTTTTACCTCACTAGCTCCTCCTTTTACCTCACTGTCGACCTCCTGTTGGCTTACTCCAACATCCTTCTGTGTATCTTGTGTCTCTCTCAACCTTTCCCCTCTTTACCTTTCTTTTCTGAACTTCTCTTCTCTCTGTATGTACCTCTCTATTTTGTAGCTCCTGTTAAAGTCTACGCCCATTTACACATTTTTCTCCAGAGGGGACAGGTCTTTCTAGTAGAGTGAGCGGCGAAAGGAAACAAACTCTTTCTTCCCGATACAGTGCAACCAACGTGGCTAAACATTAATCCACTCAACTCCTTGATCTGAGTTTAGTAGGTTTAATTATAAGTTTAGAAACATCAATGTAGATCAATCTCAGCAAAATCGTATAAAAGTACAAAAAGATCAGAGTAAGTCCAAATCCCCTTAAAAGATGTACCCTATATAGTACAAAGCAAATGACTAACTCTAAGATAATGACACAGGCAATCAGGAAAATGAAACGAAGGTTAAATTGCATCAGATGATTCTCTTTAATGAACATGAGCAAACTAACTTTCTCTACACTACCTTAATAAGGACAACCCTAAACGGAGAGCATTTGAGTAAGGATGTAATCAAGTAAAAAAAGAAGGAAGGTGTCAGCCGTCATAGTCTTCAGTAGAAAACACTTAGACGATGGGTCAAGTAGCTTAAAGCCACGCCAGCAGAAGCATAGGTCTGCTCTCTAACGAAACCTAGAAAAGACTCTCTCTCACTAAACACAGCACATAATATCATCTGCAGTCGACTTGACATTCCCATGTGACTTTTCCTCGGGAATTTTCCATAGCTCTGTCACAACTGGATACTTTCAGCACCTTTCCCAGCTAGATAGCACATTATCTCTTCACATCCTTGGCAGTGGCGTAACATAGGCCCCGCAGTGTGGGGCCACGAGCTCCAGGGGGCCCCCTCAGCTCAGTACCCTGGACAGGGAGCCCCTAACTGAGTCCGGGGGGGGGGGCGGGAGGTTAGCGGAGGTTCCATGTAGTTTGCAGGGGGGGCCCCCTCAAGTTTTGTTACACTAGTGGTGCTTGGTCATTCCTCTCCCACGAGAACACCTCTCATCGCTCATTATTGCAATTTCCTTAGCCAACTCCTTCTCATGCTTTGCTATCTACCAAGACAAAGCCCCTTTATTCTAACTAATGAAGCTTCTCCACACCTGCAGTGGAAACAAAATGACACAAGACATTCCACAGAGAAAGCTGAACATAGACAATCATGAAATTACAACGTGAGCTTGCACTGAAACAGACAAAATAATAGATGAAGTTAGGCTAACATACGCATTTAGGCTGCA
The DNA here is from genome assembly GCA_963921515.1 of Calotriton arnoldi. Classification (NCBI taxonomy): domain Eukaryota; kingdom Metazoa; phylum Chordata; class Amphibia; order Caudata; family Salamandridae; genus Calotriton; species Calotriton arnoldi. The sequence continues at coordinate 740,505 of CAWUFW010008221.1, forward strand.
ATATAATTATCGACTTTGGCTAATGCACTGGATTACAAATATGTACCCATTTCTACAAAATGAAATAAATGCAACATCTCATAGGCACGAGTATGATGCAATGAACTATGAAAGTGCCATTATAGTTTTACTTACACATGATTAATTCAGGTTATATGTGTGAATGGTCAAATATTAATTGCACACATCCTAGTTAAGTATCTCACTCTAAGACCTTTCACGTTAATTTCTCCCATCATATTATTATGTAAATTGTCACGTAAATTTATTCATCAGTCTAAACACATATATTTCAAATAAAGTACCTTCAGTATAAAATACTCCACTCCTTTTAGTACATTAGTTACAACATAGTATATTTGAGTGCTGGCTATGCGAGAGTATGATGCACACCTACATTATCTCAGATGGGATCAAGATTACACTTCTTCAATTCTCCGCTCTTTGTATTTCACCAATCGATAAATAGCCTAGTTTTCTTTACCTCGCTTCTCTATTTCTTCTTTTCTCTGACTACGTCTGCCACTTCTACCTCCCTGTGCCTTTCTCTGCCTCACCTATCTATCTCATCTCTCTCCACCTCAACTCATCTTTCTCCCCCTCCATACATCTCTATGCAACTAGCTCATCTTTCCCTGCTCTCTCGCATTTGTCTACCTGAACCTCTTTCAGTGCACCTTGCTCCAGCCTACCACTCTCTACCAGCCTCTCATAGTCTCCTGTCTACTGCTCTTTGTATGTGCCTTTACCTCTCTACCCATCTCTCTGTACCTCACCCCTCTCTTGGTCACTCACTGCTGTTTCCATTTCACCTCCCTATATCTCTTCTCCATCTACCCCCTCACTCTCAATCTCATCTGTTTCCACATCTTTTTACACCTCCCCTCTATCTGTCTCTCAACCCACAACCTCCACACTTTCTCCCTCAGCTCTCTACCCGTTTCCTGCTCCCTCCCATTTCTCTTAGTTAGAGCAGGAAGTAACTGTCTACCCTGCAAATTGTACATACAGATATAAAGACGAGACTAGTCAGAAGGAGAAAATATTGAGTGCAGAAAATTTAGGGAGCTGTGCTTTTGTTTTCCATGTTGCAGCGAGAATGCCAGTTGTGAAGGGGGATTTGTTGGAGATTATGAATATCTGGAAAATTAAAGCTACAATTTCCATTGCTATGTGCTGATGCCTTATTTTAATTGTATGGGTTTTTCCGCTAAACATCCAACAACTCACCATTATGTCTTCACTACACTGGGAAGGACAGGCAAGTTGGCATATCAAGCTAAGAACAAAAGAAATGGCCCACTGTGATGTCCATTTAAGCTTTCCTTCGGTTTGGCGAGTGGATGGGAGGCAGCTTGAGCTTTCGGCCTTTTTTCTGCACCACAATTTCTGAGTCTTACATGTAATTCAGTTCTGTTTGGCATTATGTTGGCTTGAATTTGTTAAAAATGGGTATGTAGTGTAGCTCCTATTTCCCTTATAGGCTCTGCGCATTGGAATAATATATCCTATAGGTTTGACATAGGACTAAGGTCGGTATGTCCCTATCGAGTATATTAAACTTAATTACTTGTGCCAGCTAGCTCAGAGGCCACTAGAAACTTCTTGACAACAAGAAGGGATTAGTTTCTGGCAGCCGCAAGAACATGACCACTGTGTTTCCCTTACAGAATCAGGACGTGTCCCAGAGTCGTAGAAACAATAGATAACTATTTCACTCAGCTCAGTCGTGCATGATTTAGTTACTCCTCAAAGTTACACAGAAATAACTAGACGGGCGTTTCAATAAAAGGTTTATTGAACAGTCTTGTTTCTGTTGTAAGTTAGATGTGCTGTTACGATCACAAGACAGTATGCGAGATAAATGATGTACAAGGTGAGCAGTAAAAATAAATAATACTGCGTTAGCATTATCTTTTCAGCATATATGCATTTACATAAAATGACACAGCCTAAAAATGCGAGTACTCATACGATGCGTTTCTATCCTAGTTCTACCCAGTGTGCCTAACCTTTCCTAGGTGTAGGGAGAAGTAGAAGTAGGTGCTGTGACTAGAGTATACTAAGAGTAAGTTACGCCTAGTATGCCAAGAGTCTAGTATGCCAAGAGTCCCTCTAGGTTCTAGTCTGCTCCATACCTGAAGAATGAGAGAGGTAGGAATCTCTATCCGGACTCGAACTCCAACACCCCGCAAGGGAAGTTAGATCACTGGAAGCTGGACTCTCTGCGTGCAGGAAAGACAGCGTCTTCTCAGTGCGTCCGGCCGGGAATCGGGCTCCTCTGAAGTCGAGGTCTCCTCTGATTTACAGGGGTTTGGGAAGGTATATTTATACCTGAAAATGTTAGCATTGACGTAAGTTGGGTAGCGAAAGACGTCATGAATGAATCCCTCAAGGAATAGAGGTTCATGCATAATGTATGAGTCCTTGAAGAAATCAATAGTCCTGGGCAAGGGAAACTCCCGCAGCCTGAGGGTCTGTTTTTTCATGGACTCGTTGAGACGCTAGGGTGGACGGATGTCGGAATCCATGCCTGTATTTGGTATGCATGGCTTATGCCTAAATAAGGTCTGGGATTTTATGCCTATATAAGGGCAGGTTGGATTGTGCCTATATAAGGTCATGATTCTAGAAAGCCCGTTTATGGACACCCTATGAAGTATACAACACCCACTCCTCTTTTGTGTATACAACAATACTAAAATGCTAAACATTTAAAATGCTAAACATTAAAATGGAGTACCGCATATTAAAACATATCCTAAAAAAGCTTTAAAAGATACATTAAAATACAAATGTTTCCGTACATCATTAAGCAGTGCTTTTCAATTCCAGCATAAAGTATGAAATAAATGCATTAGGAACTAAACATAAAAGCAATATTTACATATGACGAAAATGATTGATAAGGTTGTTCAAAATCAAAGTCATTTCCTGTCATGAAATTTAAATGAACTGATTTAGACACACAAGATGACTAAGTGTCCCTGGAAGTACTGCCAAGTCTGTATTATAAGGCTAGTTTTACTTTAAGCAGATTGGAGTGCCATTTTCGTTCGAAAAATGGGACAAAAGTTCAAATTTGGTAAAGTTCCAAGGTTTTGAAAAATGAAGGCCAAATTGTTGCTGTTGTACTGGAACAGAGTATGCCGAATCAGTCAGTTTACGGGTCTGGTGTAAACATGAGATCATCTACTTCAATAGACAAAACATCATCTATTGTCGTTGGTGTAAGTTGGAACACCTCGTGAAAAAGATTGATCGCACAAAGATGGGAAGCATCGCTCTCAGCATTGGTCGCCGCAGCAATGTTCGCGTCCGTTGTTACCTGTGTGCCTCGAGTTGTTTCTCGTACCTCAGCAGCAGGAGGCGACTGTGAGATCTCAATGAATGCTGGCATCAGTATTGGAAGCCTCTGGGGACAACACAGAGCATGGGCCGTTATCGGGTCCAGCAAAGTATCGACATCCTTTGGCGCAGCTGATGGATATGTTAGACAGGCGTCCAACACGCATTCTTCACCGCATAGCAGGCATCGTAGAACAGGTAAGATGCAATCATGCCAGATTGGTAGGAATGACAGGAACCACGTGGTATTAAGGTCCCGTAGACGAGTCATGCCCAATAGCTGTACTATTCGCTCACGGCACTTTCTTTCAAGGAGAGCTTTCTCCATTTCGCTCGGAGTGATTTCGGCGAATCGGCTGGCCATAGCGCAATAGCAGACAGATGAATAAAATTCCGGCAACAAGTGCCAGAATTAATGGTATGCCACCAAACCGCGAATGTGCAAAGTTCGGAATGATTCCAAGTATTGCCTGGAACGGTGCTAACAGACCGGTGCAAATGCTCTTAAATACATGTATAATTCCTGTTGTATCTGACATGTTAAAGATACGTGATATCATTTCCATGAAATGTATAGGGCAGTTTGTACGTATTAAAGTCTGTATCTCAGCCGAAGTCCTTGCTACTTGTAGATCATAGGTTTCTTTGGCCGAGGTCAAAGGCACTGTTTGCTGTAAAAGCATGGCTTTCATTCTGCTTAAAGTATCAAATCTTATAAAAGAGACGTTCAGTGAAGGCCATAAAGGCGACTCCCTGACTGTGTCTATTGGGGAAACAATACTTGCATACAGCAAGTGACCCTGGAGTTGACCGTTACTAGATATGGGATGCCTGGCAACATTCCACAGCAGCTCTGATCATTCAACATGAGGTAACTCCCATTCGAAAGTTGTCCAAACGCTGGATTAATCACAGCAGCTGGTGAACCGTGCTGATGGCAAGACAAGTTTGCCACAGAACCATTACAAGCTCCGTGTAAAATAATGTCCTGACATATGAGTGAACCGGTCAGTGCATGTTTACAGTTAGTACCGCTAAGAAACACTTCACGATCCCCACTCCAACATCTATGTGTATACGGTAAATTCCATGATATCTTAATGTATTCCTTACCCAACCTTTCATATTTGCCTGCTTGCATCTGTCTGAGGCAATACTGAAACTGAAAAGTTGTCACAGGTAATGTTATTTTGCCATGAATAACCCATTCTGTAGCTGGTTTTTCTGCCACTGTAAATGGTAATTTCTCAATTTTTTCAATGCTCAGCACTGTATACCTCGCTCCTCTTTGTGCCAATTCGATCTGTTTATCAGTGAGATTGTATTCTGCAAACAGAGAAGACGTGTTGATGAAACGCCAATGCACATAGCCCGCTCGCAAAGATTGCAGCGTCCATGTCAATAACACAATAGAACGTAATTGAGACTGACCTTGTTGTAACATAGTCAAATCTTGTTCTAGAATGTCGATAGCAGAGGATACAATGCCATCCAATGAATAAATCCTGGAGGACAAAGTTGTTAACCCATTGTCGACTACAGAGAGTGTTTTCTCTAAATTAATACGATCAAGTTCACATATTCGTTCTGCAGCCTCTATCTGTGACACTTTCCATGCTTCGTTATAAGCAGCATAGATGCCGGCATATATGAAACGTTTTTGACGGGGTTTTCTTGATCCAAGCAAGAATTCCCTAAGAGCTGCGTCCTCTTTAAGTAAGGTTAAGTGTTGCTTCACATCCTGTAGTGTAGATCTATGCAGCCAATCGAGGCATAATTTACCTACACTGTATGTTGTTACTACCCCCGGATGTTGTCTTTGGACATATCTTGGGTCTGGCCTATGAATAGTAAAGCCCTGAGTTTTGTTCAAGAACCTTTCCTGACAGTTGTTTGTGTCTGTGGGCCAGATCAACCATTTTTTCCAATTTGGATGAGTTCTGTTGAGTTGTAGTATTTCGTCAACTGTCACCACTGCCTTTGTATGATTATCACTGGCAGTTGTTGGCACAGAAGGTGTTTTCATCTCTTTGGTCTTGGCTAATCCAAGACAAGATGTCTGTTGGACGGTGTCATTCAAAAACATTATTTGTTCAGGGATGATACAGGCTCTAAATAAAGCTTCTATACCCTGTACTTGCCAATCTTTACTACCCCAGACAGTTTTTGTCTCTATTGTGTCTTTCCATAAGTCGAAACCCTGTGTAGACAGTTGGGCAATAAATGCTTCAGAGTAAATCTGTTTCGTATTTGTTAACATAATTTTCAGACCTGTCTTGTTTACATTTTTGTAGTAAAACGTTTCTGGGTCAGATGTATTATAACCTGAAAAATATGGAAATTTACTAGCAAAAGTTTTCGAACTACCTTGTGGTGGTGTAGGACAATGTTCCCATTGGTTAAACATAAACACATTTCTTGGATATGCAGTTTTGTGCAAATAATGATGACCATAGTGGTTATAACAATACAGTTCTTCATAATCGGATGAACCCTCTAAAAATTCATTTTTAGAAAATGCAGCAGATTTTTCTAGATCAAACATTATAGGGTCGATTCCGATTCGGGCCGGAAAAAGCACCGACCGACTCGGATCCGGAAAAAATACCGACCGACACGCACCCGTGGCGCCCGACACGCCAAGTACGATGCAAGGCGCGAAAAATCCGACCGACACGTAACGAAACCAAGCCGACCGACCGAGCCGCACGGAAAACAGCAATCCGGCCGGAAAAACACGCGAATCCAACCGACCGACACGCACCCGGAACAAATCCGACCGAAACGTACACGCTAACTCCAAACCGCTAAGTACGATGCAAGGCGCGAAAACCACGAGCGAGTCGGACGGAGGACAAGCCGTACGACCGACACGCATACAAAACCGAGCCGAAGCAACACAATACACCGCGACCGACGCGTACGCAGCATAGAAAACTGCACAAACACAGCGTGAATGAAACGGAAAACACCGTACGAGACCAATGCAGGGTCCGACTCGGTCACAAGAACGTTTCCAACATACACAAACAGCACAAAGGAAAAATCACCCAAAAAAAGGCCAAACAAGCAATTACCAAGCCAATAAATACTGGGGGGGTGGGGACAGAGAACAAGGACACACCCACAACTCCACCTATATAAAGGACACAAATCACTACCATGAGCCTTTGCAAATGCCATTCCACTGCCAGCACCCAAGAGAAAGCAACCACACACCCACAGCTCATCCCTCACACAAGCCACACACCATCAGCACACCAACAAATACCTACCTCACATACACCCAGCAAAACACACACTCACACACCCTCACCTGCACACCAACACACACATCACCCACCATCACCACCCATCACCATGCCCCCCAAGAAGAATCCCAAGTTCCTAGATAGTGAATTGGAAGTCATGGTAGACGAGATCCTCAGGGTGGAGCCACAGCTGTTTGGCACTCTGGTCCAACAGACCCCCATGTCGCAGAAAACCAAGATGTGGGAGAGGATCATCAACAGGGTGAACGCCCAATCACCATGTCGGCGCACAAAGACGGACATCCAGAACAGGTAGTATGACGTGCGCAGGAGGGTACGGGACATGCTGAAGAAAGACTACATCAACAGCCAACACACCGGCAGTGGCCCTCCTGCCAAGCCAATATACCTCAGGCCCTGGGAGGAGAAGGTGCGGGCCATCCTTCCGCCAGTGAGCGTATATGGACTAGAGGACATCCCAGAGCCTGGTGAGTACACAACAAATGTACACAATATACTGCCACAAAACACACACATCACTGTCAAGGGAGAGTCAAACCATGCACTCATAGCAATTACACAGCAACCAGAACAGAATCATCCCAAAATGTGTATGTCAGTCAGATAAAGACAACACATGCCATCAAAAAAGTCACATCCAACTGTGCCAACACATGTACAAACACAACTACAACTACAGTTAGGCAGTGGCACAAATAGAACTAACAAACACATCCACACATGTAGCCACCACAACAACACCAACACACAGTGAAGACCACTCAAAGGAAGGAATTCTGTGTATGCTGGCCAAGTCAGTGTAGCCAATAGCATCATGGGAGTCGCAGTCACACATATTGCCCCCCACAACTGTCCCATCAACACCACCATGAACCATGCGCACATCACAGGGAGTGGAGAAGGACTCACAAGATGGCTGACACTGGCTACTGCTGTGGGGAGCACAAGGCCCTGCTGGCAACTGTGCACCAACAAACAGCAGGACACCACTGACTGACATCCTGAGAGACAACTTACACTCCCTGCAATGCAAGCACGTTCCATGGTGGGATATCTGGCTAGCTGGGTGGGAAGGGGACTTGCAGCACTGACCATAGTCACAAGCACCTCCCCTCACACCCCCCAACACAAACTCCACAGAACCCACCTGGTAGAATGCAATGCCCCCCATCCTAACACAAGATCCCACAAAGAACCACCACCCTGGGTTATGTTGTGTGAAGCACAGGGCCACTCTTGGGACTCTTAGCCAAACAACTGCCAGGACAACACTCCCAGCCATCCTGTCAGCACAGCCAGCCCACCCCACAGGGAAGCAGAGTCAAAAGGAAGGAAGCATGGGCATGCTGGGAAGGGGGTGGAGGCAATAGCATGATGGGAGTCGTAGTCACAGACATTGCTCAGCCTCACAACTGGCCCATCAACACCACCCTGAACCATGCTCACATCACAGGGAGTGGAGAAGGACTCACAAGATGGCTGACACTGGCTACTGCTGTGGGGAGCACAAGGCCCTGCTGGCAACTGTGCACCAACAAACAGCAGGACACCACTGACTGACATCCTGAGAGACAACTTACACTCCCTGCAATGCAAGCACGTTCCATGGTGGGATAACTGGCTGGCTGGGTGGGAAGGGGGACTTGCAGCACTGACTATAGTCACCAGCACCTCCCCTCACACCCCCCCAACACAAACTCCACAGTACCCACCTGGTAGAATGCAATGCCCTCCATCCTAACACAAGATCCCACAAAGCACCACCACCCTGGGTTACGTTGTGTGAAGCACAGGGACACTCTTGGGACTCTTAGCCAAACAACTGCCAGGACAACACTCCCAGCCATCCTGTCAGCACAGCCAGCCCACCCCACAGGGAAGCAGAGTCAAAAGGAAGGAAGCATGGGCATGCTGGGAAGGGTGGTGGAGGCAATAGCATGATGGGAGTTGTAGTCACAGCCCTACATCCCCCACCACATGGCCCAGCAAGCTCACACTCACGCATGCACATCCTACAGAGAGTGGAAAGGCCCATCAAAGATGTCTGACACTGTTGCTGTGTCGTGGGGAGCACAAGGGCATGCTGGGTACTGCACACCAACCAACAGCAGGACACCACTGTCAGCCATCTTGCCATTGCCCTCACACCCACACCCACTGAACTCCACACAAAAGCAAGTAAGTATGGGAATGCTGGCAAGTGGGGTGGAGGCAATGGCATGATGGGAGTCGTAGTCACAGACATAGCTCACCGCCACAACTGTCCCATCAACACCACCATGAACCATGCGCACATCACAGGGAGTGGAGAAGGACTCACAAGATGGCTGACACTGGCTACTGCTGTGAGGAGCACAAGGCCCTGCTGGCAACTGTGCACCAACAAACAGCAGGACACCACTGACTGACATCCTGAGAGACAACTTACACTCCCTGCAATGCAAGCACGTTCCATGGTGGGATAACTGGCTGGCTGGGTGGGAAGGGGGACTTGCAGCACTGACTATAGTCACCAGCACCTCCCCTCACACCCCCCCCAACACAAACTCCACAGTACCCACCTGGTAGAATGCAATGCCCTCCATCCGAACACAAGATCCCACAAAGCACCACCACCCTGGGTTATGTTGTGTGAAGCACAGGGACACTCTTGGGACTCTTAGCCAAACAACTGCCAGGACAACACTCCCAGCCATCCTGTCAGCACAGCCAGCCCACCCCACAGGGAAGCAGAGTCAAAAGGAAGGAAGCATGGGCATGCTGGGAAGGGTGGTGGAGGCAATAGCATGATGGGAGTTGTAGTCACAGCCCTACATCCCCCACCACATGGCCCAGCAAGCTCACACTCACGCATGCACATCCTACAGAGAGTGGAAAGGCCCATCAAAGATGTCTGACACTGTTGCTGTGTCGTGGGGAGCACAAGGGCATGCTGGGTACTGCACACCAACCAACAGCAGGACACCACTGTCAGCCATCTTGCCATTGCCCTCACACCCACTGAACTCCACACAAAAGCAAGTAAGTATGGGAATGCTGGCAAGTGGGGTGGAGGCAATGGCATGATGGGAGTCGTAGTCACAGACATAGCTCACCGCCACAACTGTCCCATCAACACCACCATGAACCATGCGCACATCACAGGGAGTGGAGAAGGACTCACAAGATGGCTGACACTGGCTACTGCTGTGAGGAGCACAAGGCCCTGCTGGCAACTGTGCACCAACAAACAGCAGGACACCACTGACTGACATCCTGAGAGACAACTTACACTCCCTGCAATGCAAGCACGTTCCATGGTGGGATAACTGGCTGGCTGGGTGGGAAGGGGGACTTGCAGCACTGACTATAGTCACCAGCACCTCCCCTCACACCCCCCAACACAAACTCCACAGTACCCACCTGGTAGAATGCAATGCCCTCCATCCTAACACAAGATCCCACAAAGCACCACCACCCTGGGTTATGTTGTGTGAAGCACAGGGACACTCTTGGGACTCTTAGCCAAACAACTGCCAGGACAACACTCCCAGCCATCCTGTCAGCACAGCCAGCCCACCCCACAGGGAAGCAGAGTCAAAAGGAAGGAAGCATGGGCATGCTGGGAAGGGGGGTGGAGGCAATAGCATGATGGGAGTCGTAGTCACAGACATTGCTCAGCCTCACAACTGGCCCATCAACACCACCCTGAACCATGCTCACATCACAGGGAGTGGAGAAGGACTCACAAGATGGCTGACACTGGCTACTGCTGTGGGGAGCACAAGGCCCTGCTGGCAACTGTGCACCAACAAACAGCAGGACACCACTGACTGACATCCTGAGAGACAACTTACACTCCCTGCAACGCAAGCACGTTCCATGGTGGGATAACTGACTGGCTGGCTGGGTGGGAAGGAGGTCTGGCTGTCAACCAAACACAAGCAATGCAGACCATGTTCACACCCCAGAAAATACATAGAAATGCCCAAATAATGCAGGACAATGTGCCACACCAATATCAACTCCTGACTGTGACGACTTAGGACAATGCAATGTACAGGCCCGCACCCAGAGGCACAGTCACAACTGTCATGTGTGTCAACCACTGATGCCGACAGAAACATGACATACATTGTTTGTGTCTCCCAAAAACAGGTGATGATGGGGACACAGCAGCAGACGCTGAGGAGTCCCAGTCCCAGGCTCAAGAGGATGCCGAGCTCACTGGCGTCGTACAGCCTCTGTCCTCCTCGGACGATGAAGAACAACCTGGCACATCCGGTGCAAGTCAACATGCAGCACCAGCAGGACCACCAGCTGCAGCACCAGCAGGACCACCAGCTGCACCCCCTGCACCCACCGCTACAACGACTGTCACCACGAATACCATCCCTGCCGACATGGACAGAATAAGGAGCAACACCAGCACAGTGACCCTGGACCAACCTGGGGCCATGGACACCACCACCACCACCAACCCCCAAGGTGGACCAGGGTTGTCTGTGCGTGCCACTGCACACACTGCACATGTCAGCAGGGGTGGTGGGAGGGTTGGGAGACAGAGGTCGCTGCTTGCAGACGTTGCTGGTGTGCATGACGACCCACAACTGGTACGCATAGCTGATGCGTACCAGTCCAGCACCGGAGAGCTCAGCCAGGTAGTGGGGCTCCTCAGAGACATTAAACAGCAGCAGGCTGCCCATCATGCCCGCTTGGACTCCCACATGTCCCACGTGGAGTCACACATGTCCCGCGTGGAGTCCAAGTGGGATGCACTGCATGAGATGACGGCGGTGCACAGGGACATTTTACAATGCCTCCGCCAGATGAACAGCAACCAGTCCACACCTCCCTGTGTGCCAACAACATCTGGTGCCGAACAAACTGCAACTGCCACAGGGAGGGAGGAGGACTCTGGCGGAGAGTCCCCTGCACCGCAGCAGCCTGCACTTGAGGGCCCCCCCCAAGAAGAGGGGTCGTCCGAGGAGGGAAAAGTGAGAGGCCGATGGCCAAGCGCAACTCCCAGGAAGCCTGAACCTGTTCTGGATGTTCGCCTTTGTGCACAGACTGTTCACCCTGTTGACGGCAACACTACTCCCACACATTGCATGGGGAGTACAAGTTGGACCAATGTGTCAGACAACTGTGGCCCCGATACTGGGGATCCTGTCTACCCGGACTTTCAATTCACCTAGGAACTTGGGATTGCAAGATTCATGTACAGCACAACCCATCCTATGCACTATTAACACAAATGTATCACAATAAACACACTAATACACCATACTTGCCTCTGTCGTGATTCCAACGTGGGTGCTGTTATGGGGATGATGAACTGCAAAATGACACTGTGTATGCGAACTGCAACAGCAAGGACAACACAGGTATGTGAGTACAGGCAACGTGACACACATGAGGGAGACACACCACCAGGGCTACACGACACACACACACACCTAGGCCATCTGACTCATTGCCTACACTGATGTTGCCAGGGAAGACGGTGCAATGCACAGACACCACACCCATTCCCAGTTGTAGTCAAGTAGCCCACAGGTGCAGTAAGCAAATGGCAGTCAAATGTGTGACCACAGACAACGCACATCACTAAGTGAAGCACAGGTTTATTACACAGTAGCAACATGCCGTAACCACTACAGATGCAAGGTAACCCCACCTGGTAGCGGGCACACAGTCAACAACTGTAGATGGAAGGAAGTCCATGGGTGTGGCGCACATCACCTGTAGGGACACAACAGCTACCAGCCTGGATGTGCAATCACGTCGTCGGTGGACACAGTTGACCAAACGAATCTGAAAGTACCCTGTGAAGGACAGAAATGACACACAGTCAAAAGCAATGGAGTACAGGACAGAACAGCAAAACTCATGCACAATACATGTTACAAGATACCCACCCAGAACCAAGTTAGCATGTCAACACTGTTGGGGAGTACAGCCCACCTGTAAGCACACATCGCAACACACATCCAGTCAAGTAGCCCATGGACACACTCCAACAGCACCAGAGCACCACCCACACATCATGCCAACTCACATCATTGACATGACACCTCAGGATACTCACATTCAGCTAAAGAAGTTGGTGATGAGCTGTGTGCGGACATCACCATCACCATCATCATCATCGTCACTGGCATCGTGGTCCAGGCCAGGATCCTCCACAGGTGGCGGATGTTGGTCATCGTCATCCTGGATGAGAGGCAACTCCTTCCGCACTGCCATGTTGTGGAGCATGCAGCAGACGATGATAATCTTGCACACTTTCGCAGGGGCATATGGGAGGGACCCTCCGGTCTTGTCCAGGCAGCGGAAGCGGCTCTTCAGGAGACCAAAGGTCCGCTCAATCACTCTCCTGGTCCGACCATGTGCCTCATTGTAGCGCATCTGGGCAGGTGTCACAGGGTTCCTGAGGGGTGTCAGCAACCACGGCATGTTGGGGTATCCCGAGTCACCTACGGACAGACAAGTGCACATTAGCTGACTTGGAAAAGTGGGCGGAATACTACAGATCAGATCACACACAATGGCACAAAGTCAGTACACACCGACAAGCCAGGCACGCTGGTTCTGCATCTGTGCCATCATCCTGGGGATGCGACTACTCCTCATCACAAAGGCATCGTGTGCTGAACCAGGGAAACGGGCACACACGTGTGTGATGGTCATGTCTGCAAGACACACCACCAGTGCATTGACCGAGTGGTAGTGCTTGCGGTTCCTGTAGGCCTGCTCCTGGGCCTGTGGTGGTACCAAAGCCACATGTGTCCCATCAATGGAGCCAATGACATGCGGCATCCTCCCCAGGGCATAAAAGTCACTCTTCACGTCAGTGAGTCGTCGCAGTCTAGGGAAATAGATGTACCGGTTCAGGAAGAGCAACATTGCTGCCAAAACATCGCGGAGCACACGGCTGAACATGGTCTGTGACATCCCACCAGCAGACGCCACAGTATGTTGGAAGGTACCGGTGGCAAAGAAGTGTAGGGCTGCCATCACCTTCACCTTGGGGGTCAGCGCTGTAGGATACGGCCGGCCAGGCTGCAAATGTGGGGACAACTGCACTGCCAAATCCTCAATCAGCTGCCTGGTGAAGCGGTACCGTCGGATGCTGTCCCGTTCCACCATCGTTGCCAGGTCTGGGAATGGCCGATGGACAGCAGGAGCCCTGCAGTGCAGAGGAGAAGTAAGCAAGATCGTAAGTCACCCCACATATGCAGCATTGAACACACTCAAGATCCCAACATACATCATCATGAGGCACAACTACATGAAGTGTGCAGTACCGGAAGGACATGTTTGGTACATACATGGCCAACATCTGTCAACACGGTCCTACAGGTGGCATCAATTTGTCCCAGGTTGGCCCATTGGATATCATGATGCCGTGTCAGTCACCCCCCACAGTGACATGTGAGGACAGATGTGCCCCAGGCACCACAGCTCAACGACAGGTACATTCCCAGGGACCCTGTAATGCCACATGGACACTGGCATCACCTGGAGTATCATGTGTACACCACAGCAAAACAAACATGACCCCCACAGGTAGTGGCCACACTTGCCATGGCAGGACAGACATGGACGTCTGTGACACACACGCACAACATCAGAGTCCATGCACACACAACGTGGATGTGGAGACTGTCTCCCATTGTGCACATGAAATCAGAGACATTGTAAACACTACATGCACAAAGACTGTGGAGGACCATCACTATTGTGCCACTGGGACACCCTGGCTCAAACATACCGTCCCACATGGGACTCACGGGGTATGTGACATGACATACACAAACACCACTGTGAAATGTGACCATGACACATGCACAGATATGAACAGTTGCACATCACAGTGGTCACGTACACGTAACACCCAGGATCCTGTCCCCATGAACACGTGCACAGCCTGGGGGTGGCTGCCCACAGGTGACACCCACAGGACAACATGTACACCAACATACACACAATAGGAAATGCAGCCTTACATGCCTTATGATAAGGTTTGGACAGGCTGCCGTGATGTAGGTGTGCCCCTCACTCCCTGGGAGCTATCTGTGTCTGGCATATGTCCATCTGAGACAGGCATGCTGACCTATGCCAGTCACATGTACAGTGATGCGTTGTACTGCAATGGACCGATCGGTGCCTCCGGCCGGCCCATTGCCTTCAATGTGTGCGGGTACGCGTTGTACCCCTGTGCGCGTTGTACCGCAATGGACCGATCGGTGCCTCCGGCCGGCCCATTGCCTTCAATGTGTGCGGGTACGCGTTGTACCCCTGTGCGCGTTGTACCGCAATGGACCGATCGGTGCCTCCGGCCGGCCCATTGCCTTCAATGTGTGCGGGTACGCGTTGTACCCCTGTGCGCGTTGTACCGCAATGGACCGATCGGTGCCTCCGGCCGGCCCATTGCCTTCAATGTGTCGGGTACGCGTTGTACCCCTGTGCGCGTTGTACCGCAATGGACTGATCGGTGCCTCCGGCCGGCCCATTGCCTTCAATGTGTGCGGGTACGCGTTGTACCCCTGTGCGCGTTGTACCGCAATGGACCGATCGGTGCCTCCGGCCGGCCCATTGCCTTCAATGTGTGCGGGTACGCGTTGTACCCCTGTGCGCGTTGTACCGCAATGGACCGATCGGTGCCTCCGGCCGGCCCATTGCCTTCAATGTGTGCGGGTACGCGTTGTACCCCTGTGCGCGTTGTACCGCAATGGACCGATCGGTGCCTCCGGCCGGCCCATTGCCTTCAATGTGTGCGGGTACGCGTTGTACCCCTGTGCGCGTTGTACCGCAATGGACCGATCGGTGCCTCCGGCCGGCCCATTGCCTTCAATGTGTGCGGGTATGCGTTGTACCCCTGTGCGCGTTGTACCGCAATGGACCGATCGGTGCCTCCGGCCGGCCCATTGCCTTCAATGTGTGCGGGTACGCGTTGTACCCCTGTGCGCGTTGAACTGCAATGGACCGATCGGTGCGCACCCATTGACAATGGGCTTGCCTGGCAACGGACGCGTTTTCGAATTTCGAACGAGTCGGTTGCTGGAAATTCAGTTGGTCACCCACAACAATGTTGCAAAATCATGTATGTCATGAAGTTGAAGATTTGAAGGATGCTGTGGGCGTGTTTAGGTGCTGCTATTCCATGGATTGGCCAGATTCAGAAGATGCAAACGACTTGGACCTATCACTTTGGACACAAGGGACAGTATCTGCCTCTCCAGCACATATATATTGCTGGCTGTTCCCCTGAGAGCCCACTTGCCTGCACTACATGCTCCAAGACGACATCTGCCACTGCACTGCTGCTGTCTCTGCCCCTCTGGACCCTGCAATGGCACGTACTGTGGAGAGAGCCCCAGCCTTCAGCCTTGAAGAGAACCAGGCCCTGCTGGACAGCCTACTTCCACAGTACAGCAAGCTGTATGGGACACCAGGGGAGCAGGTGAGTGTCCTGTGCACTGCCTTTCTGAATGTGCATTTTGTCAGACTAGCAAGGCTGAGAGTCTGCACGCCACTGGCTAGCAGGCTCACTGAGTAGTTGTCACCCCCCATAGTGTGTAGTGACTTGCACTGGACAGGTATGGTGCAGTGACAGTGCTTCTGAACAGGGTTTTACTCCCCATGCAATGATACCATGTAGTGACTTCTGGAAAACTGTCCATGGGCAGCCGTGCACTGCCTGTGTACACCATGTGCCCCTGTGATTGCGACATGTATATGCAACTGTGTCATGCACGGATATGTTGCATGTGTAGTAATGGCCTTATCACTTTGTCATCCTGACAGGCTTCTGCCCATCGGAAGCAGGAGATATGGAAGGACATCGTCCGGCCTGTCCGGTCCGTGGGGGTCTACAAGCGCCGGATCCGCAACTGCCAAAAGAGGTGGCAGGACCTTCGGGGCTGGACCCGGAGGATTGCACGGGTCCAGCTGAAGCTGTCGCCTCCTCGCAGGAGGGGCGGAACACGGACCCTGACCCCCCACATGCTCAGGATCCTGGCGGTGGTCTTTCCAGACCTGGATGGGCAGCTGAAGGCCAGAGAGCAGCAAGGAGGGGTGAGTCAAAGACTGCACTGTGAACTCTGTCTAACATGCTATGTGCCCTCCTCGGGCCTGGTTAAACTGCCACAGTACAGCAGTCATGTTGTCCAGGAGCCATGTCCCTCTATTGTGCACTGCCCACTCCTCATCTGATACCCAGGTGTGGCCCTTACATGCAGGGGATTCTGTCACTTAGGACTGTGTCCTTGCAGTTTGCTTGACTCAAGGTGGGAGACAGCATCTGTTTCCCTGACTCTGTGGTGGGCATCATGGGTGGGTCCATTGCTTACACAATGCCTGTATTCTGACATGTATTCGGCGTGTTACTTTGATCTGTGGTCCAATTGCTGAGCTGATCCACCACATGTGGCTGGGGTATCTGGCACACACCCATGCTGCGGGTGCGAACAATGTTTGGGCCCCAGGAGTATGTATATGACGTGTGTCACACATACTTAGCCAGCTGCCTACAGTCCAGGGCTCAACCCTCATTCATGTGGGGCTGGACAGTCATGCCTACTCCAGGCCATACAATACACTCTGTACTCCCACTCCCGTGTATCAGCTGTCACATTGTGCGCAGTGATTTGACCCCTCAGGTGTCTGCCTCTGTGTCAGTGTGCTGTGGATTAGTCGCCAGGACTGCTGTGGAGTTTCTTGGTAGGGGCTCAGCATGCCACTGGAGATGTGACCATAGGAGACGATACTTGTGTGACACATAGGTGTCTGATCAGCTGCCCATGCGGACTGGGGCATGTGAATGTGAAGTTCAGGCAGCTGTTCCCCATGCACAGCAGAGTGTGAGGGGCTCAGGTTCAGAGGGTAGTGTCACAGGTCTACCATATGTCCAATAGGTATGACCTGGACAGATGAGGGTTAAGAGGATGTGTTGTGGGGGGGATGTACATGTGCACTTGTGCAGCTCCAGGACTTGCATTCCCCATGACCTACTATTGTGTCACAGTGCAGAGTGTTGTTGCCTGGCTGCAAAGTCATACATCACTGAGACAGTGATGTATGACTTTGCAGTCATGCCTCCGCCATGGCATGTGTCTACTGATTGTTGAGCCTGCAGGGGAGTGACATGTGCTACATGCACACCATAGTGGCGCTGGCTATCAGGACATGGGTGCATCATGGTGTCTGTCGCTGGTATGCATCACATGCATTTCCTATTTGACTCTGGGCATCCCTTTCATCCGGAAACCTGTACTGACTCAGTGGCAAGAGCTGTGATGTGTCCACACCGTGTCCTCTGCACTGTCCAACTACTGTGTACTTGGTGCATGTGTCCACACTGGGGTGTTGCAATCCAACAGACACCAGACAGATGGGTGCAAGGCCATGTGGGATGTGAGTGCCATGCTTGGCATCAGACTGACAATTGGCTTCTCCTGTTCAGTTAGGGCACTTTTAGCAATGTACAACTAATGATGCCAGGGCTTGCTCTGTGATGTGCTGTGCTCACAGTGGTGTGTGCGTTATGTGCAGGTGACTGATGTCTGTCTGTTTCCCCATTGTTTGCAGATACATCCACGGCCACGGAAGGGGACAGCTCCACGGACCAGGAGGAGCCAGAGAGCCAGACTGGGTCAGCAGCCGAGGAGTGGTCGGAGGGACCCAGTGGCACGGAGGGGGAGGGGAGCCACACCGAGGAGTCCTCAGCAGCATCCACCTCAGCTGAGGACCAGAGCAACTCGGAGGATGACTCCCTTGTGGAGGCGGGTGTCGGCAGCCACCACACCCCAGCTAGTGTTGCTGTCCCCGCCACCACCAGCACCACCACCGCCCTCCCATCGGCTCCCATTCCCCAGGTCCGTGGAGGCTCCCATGTCCGGGAGCGTGTCTCCTTTGGGCCAGGCACCGCAGCCCCTGCCTCTGTGTCCCCTGCTGCCCTGAGTGAGGAGTCTGTGTACCTCCTTCGCCAGCTCCATGTAGGGCAGACAGCCATGCTGAGTGTCCTCCATGCGCACACCGCGCTGTTGACTCAGCTGGTGTCGTTCATGGAGGGCATCTCATCGGGCATGTCTGACCTACAGAGGGGCAATAGGTCCATGGACTCCTCCCTGACGGCAGCAGTGTCCCTCCTCAAACGGTCCCTCACCCCTCCTGCCTCTGCTCCATCCACACTCCCCAGCACCTTACCCATCCCAAGCACACACACACCGGCACAGGCACACACCAGCACACACACATCCAGCACACTGACACGCACGCCAATGACAAAACGCACACGCACGCACATTCAGGGGACTGAAGCCAGACTCACAGGGGATGGGGCCCTGGAACACACACACGCATCCACATGCACTGCGCAGTCCTCAGTTCCCTCTCCCTCCAAAGCACCCTCCCTTGCCTCACCTGCAACCCCAAAGTCACAGCAGCTCTTCCTCTGTGACCTCGGCCTCTTCCCCACCGATGAAGCTGCTCCAGCATCCCGGGGGAAGAGGAAGCCCACCCACACGGAGCAGAGTGCCCCTCGCCCCCGGACACCCTCCCCCAGGCGCAGACGGACTGAGGCCCCCACCCGCAAGTCCCCACGGAGTCCTAAGAGCAAGACCCCGCCACCGCCCTGCAGCTCAAGCACCAGGTCTCCTTCCTCCATCCCTCAGGCCCCCACTCCACAGGTGCCCCCACCACACCCAGCCCCAGGTTCCCCCACCCACAGATATACCATCCCCAAGATGCTCCGGCCTTCTCCCCCTGCCACTTGCTGTCCCAGCACCACACCCCCCACTGCGCTTGTCTGTGCCACTGATGTGGTGAGGGTGTCCTCCCCCTCTGTCCAACCCACCTTGCCTGTTCCCCATTCTCCTCCCCTGGAGGTAGGCACTGCAGTGGAGTCCACTACCGCCCTGTCTGACTTGGGCACTGCAGTGGCGGACCTGTCCACTGCATCTGCAGGGTCCACTGCAGTTGTGCCGGCACCCACGACATCTGAGTCATGCCCCCCAGTTGTGCCGGCACACACCATGTCAGACACCTCCACTGCAGTTGTCAGTGGCTCTCCAGCACCCACCACCCCTTCCCTGACTCCCCCTGGTGAGCCCTGATCCTGTCCCTGCGGTGCCTGGCCTGCCCCCCGGTTGCCCCTCCTAGTGGATTGTCCCTGGTTTTGTGCAGGCATGCGTAGGGTGACATCTGCCAGTGTCACCCTGTTTGAACTTTGACAATGGACTGGCCATTGGCCTTTGCTCTTTTTTTCTGGACGTCGTTTTCAATCAACACATATGCTGAATAAAGCAACTTTCTTTTCTCTAGTGCTCATGCTTCAGATGTACATGTTGTTGGTGCTGCTAACCATGCCCTTGCTGCAGTGATGGTGATATCTGGTCTCATGATTATGAGGTGTTACTGTGCAGGAACCCATGTGGTCCAGGGGGAATGTGTCCTATCATGTGGTGTATCCATGTCATCCATAGCAGCATCTGAGGGTGTCATGTGTTCAGTATTTGGCAATGGGATTTCCTACTTACATTAGCAATTTCATATCTGTGGCTTCCACCCCTGCACATCTGTTGTGCCTTCCATTGTTGGATTTGTCTACTTCCCTGACCGTGTTGCCATCTCCACTGGACATGCAGGTTTGTGCATCAATGGGGAAGGACTCATCCGTGTAGTCAGTGCAACATTGCTATACAAGTGTGTTGGATCTGTGCTGATGATTCCGTTGGCACATCCATGACCAGGCTGATGTGATGGGAGCCCTCATTTGGTGCTAATTGTTGATTGTGTGACCAAGTGCTCAGCTGACATGATGGGGCCCTACTGAGTCAACATATGGCACAGCTTTCCTCACACAGGAGTGGAGTCCCCTCATGGCAGTGTGTACACGTGTGACATTGCCTGCGCCCAAGGTGTGTGTTGTGTGTGCATGTCTGTGTGTTCACTTCCATTTATCTGCGCATGCTGTGATCCCTAGTGTTGTACCTGTTTGTGATGCTTGCTGACTTGAGCTATGTTCCCCCAAAGTCTTCTCCCTGTGTTCTCTGTGATGTGGGTGCATGGCACATTACTGGTCATCAGGGTGTCACCCATAGGTGTGTTTGCTGTCAGGGCTGAGTTTGTGTGCAGACGCAGATGGGTCACAGTCAGGTTTCCCCTTGGCACTTGTTGTTTGCCCCTGTCATGTGATTTTCAGTTCGTGTTATCTTTCAGTGATTGTGACACGTTGTGTGTGTGACTGCTGGCACTCCTCAGGGTCCGGGCTGCAATGTTGGTTGTTGTCTATGTGTGTTCTTTGTGGGTGACCTTGGCTTCTTCATTGGTGTGTGACTGTGGCTGGGATCCCATTGGTTGGTGTGGTATCGCCGTCATGTCCATGTACAGCGTAGTGTGCAGTGTGTCAGACATTCAGGAGTCTTGTTGAGTGGCCATGTGTGATGTGTTTCTGCACCTTGGTTCCCACCCACCACCCTGGAATGGTCATGGGTGCATGTGCAATGTCACCAGTGCATGTGTACTTCACTGCTGCACATTGTTGGAGGTCGAGGGGTGTGGTCTTGAGTGTGTGCAGATGGGAGTCGTTGCCCAGCTAGTCCCCTGCCTCCATGTTGGCCTTGGCTTACTGGCCATGCTGATTGATTTGTGCTTGTGTAGGTGTGATGGTAGTTTGTTGCTCAGGACACCTGACTGTGGTTCACAGTGTGAACGACATTTAGCTTTGTCATCACAGTGGGATTTTTATTCAGCCCAGGGTCACCACATTGTGGGGGCCCTGGGGGTGGTGCTGTGGTGTGTCTGTGTCTTGCTGTGTCAGTTGTTGTTCCTACGTGCCTGTGTGACATGTGTTTTGTGCTCCCTCTCATCTGACAATGCCTGCTTGCCCACATAGGGGATTTGGATCCATGAGTTACCTTAGTGTGGCAGTGTATGCACATCTGTATGATTGGTATTCAGCTCTCCTCATGTGTTGTGTGGTTGCCTGGGGACACTGGCACCCCCACCCCTCACCTGCTGTGTATGATGACAGTGTTGGTCTGCCTGTTTGTGTTTGTGCATCTGCACCACTGCATTGGCATGTCTTGGGTGTGCCATTGGCTGTATGTTGTTTGGTGTGTTTCCCCTGCTGTCCCTGGGACTCCTAGGTCATCGGTCAGCACAGTGATCATGGTTTGTGTGTCCCATTGCTGCCATGGTATGGTATCTGTTCACCTCACATCTGCTGTCTCCACAGGATATCTGCATTTGTGTGCCCATTGGTGCAAATATGTGGTTCTGCATTCTGATGGTCACTTCTGTCATTGTGTCATTGATGAATGTTGACGGTGTCAGCCCCCATGGGTGTTGTTTGTCTGCACATGGCCAAAGGAATGTCTCATTTGCACTGCAGTATTTGGCTCACCCAATTTATGTTGCAATGGGACACATACACTACTTTGCCACAGATGAGTTTTTGGTTCTGTGACCAGGAATGATCCATGCAGTTTGGCAGTTGCAGCTCTTTCTTTGTCAACACTTACCTTTTGGTCACTGTGATGATGGGGGTGTAGACCCCATTGCCACAATGGTCAAAATGTGCTTCAGCTATGGACCCCACACTTGCCTTTTGGTCACTGTGATGATGGGGGTTTAGACCCCATTGCCACAATGGTCAAAATGTGCTTCGGCTATGGACCCCACACTTACCTTTTGGTCACTGTGATGATGGGGGTTTAGGCCCCATTGCCACAATGGTCATGGGCTGCTTGCATTGTGGGTGTCACACACATATATGTGTGGCACATGTGCTAGGGGGTCACATTGTATGTTCAAAGTCATGTTCGGTGTTGTAGGCATTTGACACAGCCTACACACGCTTGTCATGGTGGTGGGGGGATGTCTTTATCTTGCATTCCCTAGGTTGTGGTGTGCTTGTTGTGTCATGCATTGTCCATCCTATGAGTGGGGGTGGTAGTAGTGGTAGGCATCCTGCCCCCCTGGCTAAGGGTGGTAGTAGTGGTAGGCATCCTGCCCCCCTGGCTAAGGGTGGTAGTAGTGGTAGGCATCCTGCCCCCCTGGCTAAGGGTGGTAGTAGTGGTAGGCATCCTGCCCCCCCTGGCTAAGGGTGGTAGTAGTGGTAGGCATCCAGCCCCCCCTGGCTAAGGGTGGTAGTAGTGGTAGGCATCAAGCCCCCCCTGGCTAAGGGTGGTAGTAGTGGTAGGCATCCTGCCCCCCCTGGCTAAGGGTGGTAGTAGTGGTAGGCATCAAGCCCCCCCTGGCTAAGGGTGGTAGTAGTGGTAGGCATCCAGCCCCCCTGGCTAAGGGTGGTAGTAGTGGTAGGCATCCAGCCCCCCTGGGTGAGGGTGGTAGTAGTGGTAGGCATCCTGCCCCCCTGGCTGAGGGTGGTAGTAGTGGTAGGCATCCAGCCCCCCTGGCTAAGGGTGGTGGTAGTGGTAGGCATTCTGCCCCCCTGGGTGAGGGTGGTAGTAGTGGTAGGCATCCTGCCCCCCTGGCTAAGGGTGGTAGTAGTGGTAGGCATCCTGCCCCCCTGGGTGAGGGTGGTAGTAGTGGTAGGCATCCTGCCCCCCTGGGTGAGGGTGGTACTAGTGGTAGGCATCCTGCCCCCCTGGGTGAGGGTGGTAGTAGTGGTAGGCATCCTGCCCCCCTGGCTAAGGGTGGTAGTAGTGGTAGGCATCCAGCCCCCCTGGCTGAGGGTGGTGGTAGTGGTAGGCATTCTGCCCCCCTGGGTGAGGGTGGTAGTAGTGGTAGGCATCCTGCCCCCCTGGGTGAGGGTGGTAGTAGTGGTAGGCATCCTGCCCCCCTGGCTAAGGGTGGTAGTAGTGGTAGGCATCCTGCCCCCCTGGGTGAGGGTGGTAGTAGTGGTAGGCATCCTGCCCCCCTGGGTGAGGGTGGTACTAGTGGTAGGCATCCTGCCCCCCCTGGGTGAGGGTGGTAGTAGTGGTAGGCATCCTGCCCCCCCTGGGTGAGGGTGGTACTAGTGGTAGGCATCCTGCCCCCCCTGGGTGAGGGTGGTAGTAGTGGTAGGCATCCTGCCCCCCCTGGGTGAGGGTGGTACTAGTGGTAGGCATTCTGCCCCCCTGGGTGAGGGTGGTAGTAGTGGTAGGCATCCTGCCCCCCTGGCTAAGGGTGGTAGTAGTGGTAGGCATCCTGCCCCCCTGGGTGAGGGTGGTAGTAGTGGTAGGCATCCTGCCCCCCTGGGTGAGGGTGGTACTAGTGGTAGGCATCCTGCCCCCCTGGGTGAGGGTGGTAGTAGTGGTAGGCATCCTGCCCCCCTGGCTAAGGGTGGTAGTAGTGGTAGGCATCCAGCCCCCCTGGCTGAGGGTGGTGGTAGTGGTAGGCATTCTGCCCCCCTGGGTGAGGGTGGTAGTAGTGGTAGGCATCCTGCCCCCCTGGGTGAGGGTGGTAGTAGTGGTAGGCATCCTGCCCCCCTGGCTGAGGGTGGTAGTAGTGGTAGGCATCCTGCCCCCCTGGGTGAGGGTGGTAGTAGTGGTAGGCATCCTGCCCCCCTGGGTGAGGGTGGTACTAGTGGTAGGCATCCTGCCCCCCTGGGTGAGGGTGGTACTAGTGGTAGGCATCCTGCCCCCCTGGGTGAGGGTGGTAGTAGTGGTAGGCATCCTGCCCCCCTGGGTGAGGGTGGTAGTAGTGGTAGGCATCCTGCCCCCCTGGGTGAGGGTGGTAGTGGTGGTAGGCATCCTGCCCCCCTGGGTAGGGGTGGTGGTGCGCATTCAGGCCCCTGTGTGCATATGTGGCATTGGTGATGGGCATCCCGCCCCTATGGTGCTGCTGTTGCTGGTGTAAGTATATTCAGCATCCCCGTGTGTGTGTGTGATGTGTCGTGTACGTGTTGTATGTGTTTTGTGGTTGGTGTCTGGCTTACCTTCTGCGCCGTACGCGTCCGTGCCTGTTCCGGTAGTAGATGTAGAATATTGGTATGATCGGGACGAAGGGATTCATGGTTGGATCGTGTCGTTCGTCCTTCTCGTTGCTTCGCGTCGTCCTCGTCACTTCGCCTCGTCCTCGTCGGTGCCGTGTTCGTCTCGTAGCCGTGGATCGTGTTGTGGCGCGAATCGGAGCTTATGTGCGCCTCTCCCGGATGCTATGACGTGCCGTGCGTAGCGACGGGTTCGGCGCGTACGGGAAGCGCATCGTACTTGTCTGGCCGGACGGGGCTGCATTTTTCCTTCCGTGCGACTCGATTCGGCGTTTCCGGATTCGCCTCGGTCGGAGAACAGGACCTGGTTTGGGTGAGTACGGCTCGGCCGGATTTTTTGCTGTTGTGCGCATCGTACTTGCTCTCTCGGTGTGCTGTACGGATCGGTCGGGAAACAGGCTTTCGCATGGCTTTTTTCCCGACCGAATGGTGTTGGGTACGCCTCCGAACGAGATCGGAATCGGCCCCTATATCTTGAACAGTCTCTAAGTCCCAATCATCTGAATAGGTACTGGACGTAATTAAATCACTTAGTGAAATTTTAAATAAATGTGGAATGTTCAATTGTTCACTTGGACAGAAGATTTCATAATCTGTTTTGTCCCACACTATACCATCCTGTATAGGAACAGCTGTGATGTTCACTGATGACAAGTCTCTTGCTTCACGATGGGAAGATTTATGTGGTTTCAAAAGTACATTCACGTCTTTTCCTTCACTGTTCACATGGATGTATCTGCCATTTATAAGCATGCTTACTGTTGTTACCAAAGCTAGCCAGAGCAGGAAAACAAAAAGTCCAGATGTAATCCAGAGTTCAATCCATGGAGAAACCAGATAAGTCTTTTTCAGAAAGTGAATAAAGTCTTGTACTTGCTGCTTGAGTTTTGATGATGCTGGCGTCGTTTCAGGTTCGCTTGGATCTTCTGAGAACGTATCAAAGTCAATGAAATAGCCAGAAGCAGTTCTGTCAATTGTCGGAATTGCATCAGGATTTGTTGAAATCACAGGAACCAGTCTTCACGAGTCACGTTGGTGTAGACAGGTGTATTTGGACGAACTGTTATTTGGTTGTCAAGAGGGATGAGTTCCATAGCTTGGTTGCTTAGTCCTTCATTTGTTACAGCTGAATTCTCGATCGTGATCAGTCTTTCAGTCTGAACCTCTTGAATAGTAGCGAGAGGAGTGCGTCTGCTACTAGGTCGGAGTCCACGAGGCCTACTGCTTAGTATTGGCCACATACTGTGGTTTGATCAGGTCGATTGACACAAATCTTTTCTCCTTTCTTCCAGCAAGGGGCGGCAGAAGTACTGTCCTTGTTCCTTGAACAGCTAGAACAGGTACCGGTTGTCTGTAAGAAGGTCCAAATTCCTTCTTGTCCGCTATTTTTTCTCTGACTAGATCCCCAACTTTTTGGAATCCAGACAGGCCTTGCTGGGACCGCCGATTTTTCCCCAGTGGTGGTTGGCTGTAGGGATACGTTGCTTTGTTTCGTTCTTAATTTAAGATCCTGTAAAACAGCCAAACGATCTTTGATATCAAATGTTTTCATGTCCACCACTGTGCCTACGTGTTCTAAGTCTGGAACCCACATTCTTGTCCCAAATAGGACCTCATATGGAGTGACCCCCCCTAGAGAACTTCTTGGCAGGTTGTTGAGAGCGCGCTGAACGCTAATGAGGTGTTTGACCCACCCGTCACCCGAGCCTAATACCCTAGCTGTTATAGACTGCTTTATGTCCCGGTTTTTCCTTTCCACAACAGAATTTCCCTCAGGATGGAATGGAGAGGAGTACCGCAATGCAACGCCCAGACTGGCCATGGCCTCCTTGTAAGCCCTAGAGCTAAACGCAGGACCCTGGTCAGAATGTAGCGTGCCTATTGCGTATGTGCCGATAAAGACTCGCAAATCTTTTATAACAGTTCGAGCGTCAGCCGAGCGCTGAGGCCATAACCATAGGAACCTAGAGCATGAATCCACTGCAACCATGATGTATTTATAATTACCGTCCCTTTGCAAGGGACCGCAGTGGTCCAGGTAAACACAAGCTAATGGTTTATCTGAAATTAATAAGGGTGTCTGCGCAGGACGTTTCACTGTTGAGACTTTCATCTGTTGGCAAATATCACATTCTAAAACATAGTTCTTAGTTTGTTTCCGAATGCCAGGCCACCAATATCTTTGCTTGAGTAAAGATACTGTCGCAGAAACACCTGCATGGGCAGAAGCCATCCCTTCGTGTGCTGCTAGGATAAGTCCTAATCTGCGTTCCTTGTTTGGAATTACCCTATCCCCCACTCCAGGGATTCGAGCAAAAGGAACGTTATTCGCATCAATTACATAAGAGTACTTGAGTGGAAACTTTTTTGGTAACGCTGCACTGCTGCCTTTGCTTGAAGCATTGACAGCTAACATTATCTCACCGTCTATTTTTGTTTTTGAACGAGTGATCGCAGCTACGGAAGCCGTCTGAACAGCCCCCTTCGCGGCTTCGTCAGCCAATGAATTCCCTGCAACGAGAACGCCATCACGCTGATGACTCAGTGGGTGAATCACGTGAGCCTTTGGTAGTTCGTTTTTCAACTTAACTACTTGTTCCCAAAGCAATTTGTGCTTAATTGTGCCACCCTTCGCATCTTTGCAACCATTTTCAAGCCAAGTTCGTATATAATCATTATACGACTGAACACAGTAATAGGAATCGCACACTATCAGTGTGAGGAATTCTCGATCCGTACTCTCAAGTGCCAGTTTGAATGCCTGTAGTTCAGCTCGCTGAGCTGTACAATCACCTAGTGATTGAGTTTTTGTGACCATAGGTCTGAAGATGCCATTTCGCATGCGACCTTTAACGATAGCACACGCTGCACTGTAAGCTTGCTTACTCCCTGTTGCGGGCTGTGCGGATCCGTCAGTGTAAATTATGAATTCATACTGATCAAGAGGCAGAATCTCAGTGGGCAGAGGACATTCTTGTTCATATCGGATAAATGCCTGTGTTTTTAAATCTGGATCAAAAATATATTCAACATCAGTTGTAGCAAGAGAATTAACCCACTGTATCCATCTCGGATGTAAAGCTTTAGCATTTGGAATGCTCGCTTTTGTGACCGCTTCTAAAGCCGGTACTGGGGTAACAACAATTATGCGTTTCCCTTGGGCTAAGGCTCTTTCTTTTGCTACAGCTGTTTGAACTGCTGTCAGAATTTTTCAGTTGAACTGAAGCGCATTTCCGCTTGTGTATACAAATGTGATTTGTATGCAATTGGTACTTTCTCACCCTCATTAAAGGTTAAGTAAGTGAATCCACATTGACCCGAAATTATTCGAATCACCAAATTTCTTTGACTTACGCGTGTTTGTAAGTGATTTGTTGCTAACATGTTAGCTTGGAGTGAACGCAAAATTTCTGTGTGTTCCTGTGTCCAGTTTTTAATTGTGAAATCAGGTTTGATTAATGCGTAGAGAGGTTTAACCCTTTCTGCGTAGTTTAGAATGTATGTTCTTCCAAAATTTAGGAATCCCAGTATTGATTGTAAGTTTTTAGTGTTTTTGGAGGTTGGAGCAGCGCACATTTCTCTAGAAAGTTAGCTGCCAAGCTCTTGCCTTCACTTGAAAGCTCATATCCTAAAAATAGGACATTGAGATGGGCAATTCGGGACTTTTTAAAGTTGAACTTGTAGCCCTCAGAGGCGAATCCCAGTATAATGGTGCTCACCCTGTTCAAGTGTTTTTCCAAGTCATCGTCTGTCAGATAGATGTCATCGACATAGGACAATGCCTCGTTGTCATAAATTTGTAGTAACTCCGTTACTCTCGCTGAGAATAAACCTGGGCTGTTCTTGAATCCTTGTGGGAGTCGACAAAAGTGACGCTGGGTCCCCATTATGGAGAATGCTGTTAAGTACCTACTTTCCGGTGCTATGTTTTGACAAAAGAAACCGTTTGAGATGTCTAATGTTGTTTTGTATTTTTTACGCACAATGTTATTCATTAATGCTGTGCTGTGTGCATTTTGCACTGCAAAAGTTTTAGAACAAGTGTTTAAATGTCTGTAGTCCAAAACTAGACGATATGTATTGTCTGGTTTTGAGACAGGAAACAAAGGATTGTTCATGGAGGAGGTGCATGTTTCAATCATCCCTTGATATTCAAGTTGATCTAAGATCTCCCTGACCTGTTTTTTAGCTTCTTGCTTAATAGGATACTGCCTCTGAGCAGTAGGTTCATGTTTCAGATTTATTTTATGGTGAGGTGAGTCCTCATCCCATCCTACATGATTTTTATATAATGCTGGAGCCTGGGCCACTGCCCATTTTCTGGCATATGTATATTTTAAGTGAATTGGAATGTGATTGGAGAAGGCAGGCATAATCATGTCCTCGCCGTGTGGGCACTCCCTGACAAATTGTGGTGGCCAGTCTTTTTCTGCTAGAAGTATGTCATAACCCTTTGATAGTTTTTCCCAAAAAAGTGCTTTAACCTGTCTAGGTTTGTCTCCCTCCATCCGGAGTGTTATTTCATATAACCTTTGTGGAGTACTAACCCTGGTGTCTACAGTCTCTACTGTAATGTACTCATTCAAGTCCACTATCTCCAGAAGTTCCATCAGGTTCTGGCGAGCTATTGTGACTTCTGCTGCACTGTCCAACATTGTCTGAGCCCATTCTCCGTTCTTGAGTTGACTTCTCAGAATTCTCGGCATGTCTTACTATTAGACCTGCTACTTTCTTTTGGAGAATTGAGGTTTAGCTTTAATTTTTGTTGCGTGCTTGTCGTCTTTCGATTTCACGCGTTCTTCTCTATGTTCTGTTCATCCTCTTCTTTCCGAAGTCTGTGATGAGACCTGAAAGGGACGAGAGGAACGTGTATCATTATCTTGATACCTATCAGGTTTTCTCAAATTATCCCTATTCCTGAGGTTGTACCTCCTTTCAGAGGGCTCCTTTTGAGGAGACCTACCTCGGGATTGAGATCTTTTCTCATTTGAATTTTGTTTATTAGACTCCCACTTCTTTTTAGAAGATGTAGGAGTTTGTTTAATTGAGTCCTTCTCAGGACTTTCAGATAGTTTTGGTTTAGCTGGTCTCCCACCCAAACTATCTCTGCCTAATTCTGCATACGGTTGTTCTATAATTCTGGGTAGCTCTGTTTGATGTTCTGTAACATCAAATTCCCTTAATTTTTGTCGGATCGCCACTGCTGCTGCCTCCCCTTTAATATTTGATAATATTATTGTTGAGACCTGGTCGAAATTTTTCAGTAATTTCATACCTAAATTTAAAGCAGGCTCTGCCCCGTATTCGTTTTGAATTTGTTTTAGGACATCTGGTATTACCGCAATTGACGGAATGCCGTGTGTTTTAGTGTAGATGGCAGCAAAGACTGAGCCCCAAGTGGTGCAGTCTTCCAGTTGTGGTGTGATCCCCATTGGTAAACTAATGGTTAGGATTCTGTGTTTCTCATGCGGGCTAGTATTTGGAAATACTGCTTCGATTTGAGTAATTTTTGAGCTATCCAAACGGAATTTGCTCCCGCTTAGTGGGCATTTTACCCATGACTGCGTATAGAGTCTGTGGTGTAATTTTTAGATTGTTCCCCTGGTGAGGGGTTTGATTTGGAAGTGTTAATGGTTGTTGGACTGTGAAAGTCCGCATGACATATTGAACCAATTGTCTGTAGATTTTTATTAACTCTGTGAGTTGATTAAGTATTTCCTCGTCTGACATTATTTCGATGTCTGGATGAGGTGTGTAGCCGGCTAGAATCGGCCATGTTGCTCCTGGTCTACCTAGTGGACCGAGCCTGGTTATATTTTTGTTATGTTTTAGGGCGCCTTTAAACCAGAGCTGATGCTCCTGGTATGTTAATGGAATCTCTATATCCTCGAAAGGAATGTATTCCTCTGGTG
Source organism: Calotriton arnoldi (assembly GCA_963921515.1). Lineage (NCBI taxonomy): Eukaryota > Metazoa > Chordata > Amphibia > Caudata > Salamandridae > Calotriton > Calotriton arnoldi. Next base: position 770,957 of record CAWUFW010008221.1, read on the forward strand.
GTTCATCTTCTTTGTAGAAGTGAAACAAGTGTGTTACTGGATTGGATTCAGGAAGAATTACCCATGAATAGAATACCTCTGTCTGAAAGGATTAATGTGCCTCAATCACGAAAACTGCTCTACCCCCTCTCGGTGGTAGGCCATGTTTTATAAGTTTTAGAGTAATGGCTCTTCTTAAGTTTGGAGCGATGTCAATGACACCCTCCTCGGTTTCATTTAAACCGGTGAAGTTAAAAAAGTGCTGGTTGGGCTGGATCAGCCGCAGCTACACCGTTTCCGGCGTCATTGTCAGTGCCTGACATTTTTCTGCTTGAAAATATGTAAAACAAATTTCAAGGAAACAAAGATAAGGTGCACAATATTGTGGAACCCTGTATCCTTCAACGTTGAGCAAACCAAACAGCTAATATATAGGGTACTGCCCTATGTAGCCGTGGCGGATACTATCCCTGCCCACTCCAGACGTCTTTTGGAGTATATGGGTAGGGGTCTCTGAGAGAGAAAAGAATATTATGCACAGCTGAGTTACTCAGTATCTAACGTTGAATTACTGCCTTACCAAACGTTGGGCGCCATGTAGTGTAGCTCCTATTTCCCTTATAGGCTCTGCGCATTGGAATAATATATCCTATAGGTTTGACATAGGACTAAGGTCGGTATGTCCCTATCGAGTATATTAAACTTAATTACTTGTGCCAGCTAGCTCAGAGGCCACTAGAAACTTCTTGACAACAAGAAGGGATTAGTTTCTGGCAGCCGCAAAACATGACCACTGTGTTTCCCTTACAGAATCAGGACGTGTCCCAGAGTCGTAGAAACAATAGATAACTATTTCACTCAGCTCAGTCGTGCATGATTTAGTTACTCCTCAAAGTTACACAGAAATAACCAGACGGGCGTTTCAATAAAAAGGTTTATTGAACAGTCTTGTTTCTGTTGTAAGTTAGATGTGCTGTTACGATCACAAGACAGTATGCGAGATAAATGATGTACAAGGTGAGCAGTAAAAATAAATAATACTGCGTTAGCATTATCTTTTCAGCATATATGCATTTACATAAAATGACACAGCCTAAAAATGCGAGTACTCATACGATGCGTTTCTATCCTAGTTCTACCCAGTGTGCCTAACCTTTCCTAGGTGTAGGGAGAAGTAGAAGTAGGTGCTGTATTCCTGACTAGAGTATACTAAGAGTAAGTTACGCCTAGTATGCCAAGAGTCTAGTATGCCAAGAGTCCCTCTAGGTTCTAGTCTGCTCCATACCTGAAGAATGAGAGAGGTAGGAATCTCTATCCGGACTCGAACTCCAACACCCCGCAAGGGAAGTTAGATCACTGGAAGCTGGACTCTCTGCGTGCAGGAAAGACAGCGTCTTCTCAGTGCGTCCGGCCGGGAATCGGGCTCCTCTGAAGTCGAGGTCTCCTCTGATTTACAGGGGTTTGGGAAGGTATATTTATACCTGAAAATGTTAGCATTGACGTAAGTTGGGTAGCGAAAGACGTCATGAATGAATCCCTCAAGGAATAGAGGTTCATGCATAATGTATGAGTCCTTGAAGAAATCAATAGTCCTGGGCAAGGGAAACTCCCGCAGCCTGAGGGTCTGTTTTTTCATGGACTCGTTGAGACGCTAGGGTGGACGGATGTCGGAATCCATGCCTGTATTTGGTATGCATGGCTTATGCCTAAATAAGGTCTGGGATTTTATGCCTATATAAGGGCAGGTTGGATTGTGCCTATATAAGGTCATGATTCTAGAAAGCCCGTTTATGGACACCCTATGAAGTATACAACAGGTATATAAGTTTGAACTTGTTCCAAACTCTTAAATTATGTGTTCCCTGGCCCGCAAAAATCCTTTATATGGTTCTGCTGCAGAATGCCCTAAAACTAGAATGGGCCTTTTTGAGTCCTAGGAAAACTGTCTTCTTGTTCTCCAAGGCAATGCCTGATGAGCTGGCTTGAAAGATCCAGCGTGTGGGGCAGTTTTATTTTGGTCCTGTGGGCCATGGTAGGACCAGAAAATGGCTCACTCTTGCACTTTTAAAACTGTATTTCTGGTGTGTCAGAATACCTAACTGGCCGCTCCAGCACTGCTCACTGCAGAGGTTTACTGAATAAGCGGCTAAATATGAGTGACTGGGTATTTGTGATGGGTGAGTGGCAGTGGGAAGGTTATTTTGGATGCACAAATGTGTGAGTCAGTAGGTAAAGAAATTCTTTTGGTTGAAGGAGATTGAATTCTTGAATTTGGGTGAATGAGTGTGCTACAGTGAGAGTAAGTGGATAGGTAAAAGCAATTGTGTTGGTAATCCAAAGGTTGATAATGTTGATCAATTGTTGAAGGGCCTCTGGACAGTCACAGATTCTTGCCTCATAGGATCAGTAGGATCAGAAGATGCAAAAGTTTTACTTTTATTAGTATCGGTAGGATGAAAGGCACCTGCTGCGATTGAAACCTGTGACAAGGGGGCAAAAGCAGCCAAGTCTAAGTGGATTGGGCTTGTTTACTATGCTGGCTTGAAGAGTGCAATCAATCAATCAGGATTTATAAAGCGTGGCTAATCACCTGATAGGGTATCCAGGCGCTTGCAGGTCCTGGAGGCTTATTCGAACATCCAGGTCTTTAGGGCCATTCAGAATTCCGAAGTGAGGTGATGGTCCGGAGGTGCATGGAGAGGCTGTTCCAGGTCTTTGCTGTGATGTGGTAACTTTGGTGACCAAGACCTTTGCACAGCCTCAACCCCCACCCCCAGCGATGGCAACCAACAGACTCTGCTTACTTGGACCCAACTCACGACAGAAAACACCCTAAAGACCATGAAGAGCATCCACTCCGGAGCACCTTCAGACCCCTGCCCGCCACACATCTTCCACAGGGCCACCACAGCCATAGCACCCGAGCTACGTTGAACCACCAACTGCTCCCTCGAGACTGCCACATTCCCCGACAACTGGAAGCGCGCCGAAGTCAACCCCCACCTTAAGAAACCCTCCGCGGACCTGACCGACCTCAAGAATGTCAGGCCCATCTCGCTGCTTCCTTTCGCAGCCTAGGTCATCGAAAAGGCCGTCAACATCCAGCTAGCATACTTCATCGAAGCAAACATCCTAGACACCTCCCAATCCGGATTCCGCAGAAACCATAGCATCGAGACCGCCCTCCTCGCCGCCACTGACTACATCTGCGCCTTCCTCGACCAAGGCCAAACGGCAGCCCTCATCCTCCTGGATCTATCAGCAGCCTTCGAGACCATCTCTCACCGCACACTAGCCACCAGACTCCATGACGCCGGCATCCAAGGAAAGGCCCTAGACTGGATACGCTTATTCCTCACGAGCAAAACACATAGTGTGAGACTCCCGCCCTTCCTCTCAGAACCGACAGAGACCAGATGCGGAGTACCCCTAGGATCCTCCCTCAGCCCCACCCTCTTCAATGTCTACATGGCACCCCTCGCAACCATCGTCGGAAACCATGGACTCAACATCCTCTCCTACGCCGATGACACCCAACTCATCCTCTCCCTCGCCAAGGAACCCGACATCACCAGGCACAACTTCCAAGAAGGGATGAAAGCTGTCGCAACCTGGATGAAGAACAGCTGCCTGAAACTCAGCTCCGAGAAAACAGAAGTCCTCATCCTCGGCTCCACCCCCTCCGCATGAGATGACACTTGGTGGTCCCCCGCCCTCGGAAACCCACCCACCCCAACAGACCATGCATGTAGCCTCTGCATCATACTAGACTCATCGCTCACTATGAATCGCCAGATCAACGACGTCTCCTCCGCATGCTTCAACACCCTCCGCATACTACCTAAAACATTCAAATGGATACCCCCCCACTACAGGAAAATGGTCACTCACGCCCTCATCACCAGCAGATTGGACTACGGCAACGCCCTCTACGCTGGAACCAACAAAAAACTCCTCCGCAAACTCCAGACCGTTCAGAACGCCGCAGCCAGACTAATCCTCGATATCCCATGGCCAATGTTCCCTCTAATTTTTTCCTCTATGTGCGGCAGTGTAAGGTCTATGTGCGCTGCAGCCAAGGCTCTGTGCGCCAAGAACCCGACCGTGCGTGTGGGTGTAGCGAGAGGGGTTCCTGCTTGATTGTGCAGATAACTGACCTAGGTACTGGAATGCAGGAGGCCTGCTTGATGGGGCAGAAGGCCTTCGTGTTGGTGACTGGCACACACTGGTTGTGTCATGTTGGAAATGAACAGGTGCAGTGCAGAGCATCTGCAACCACGACAAAGTTACACTAATATATATTAGGTAACCGGGGCAACCTGCCTCATTCCATAGCACCAGTGAACTTCTGCTTTCCTCACTAACTACACAGCAGCGGCTGAGAGACATCTTAAGGATTTTAGGGGCCTAGGCCAAACGTATTTAGGGGGTCCCTGTGCGAATCACCTTTGAATTTATGATTCAGTTTCAGCTCTCTCGTGTCCTCTTTGGCCAGATCGCAAACAGTGCACAGACACACAGGTTCAAATTCTAAATGTGTTTATATTGAATATTCAGGGATAGTGATGTATTTTTCCAATATTGTAATATAGTAGAAGCTCACTAATACTACTGCAAATAATCACTGTGACATACTCCCATTTCTCATATCTGAGATCCTGTTTGGATCTAAAAGAAACATTTTTTATGGATGTTGCATGAAACAAAAACACATTTGTCATAAAATGTCTGTAACAGACTCACACATTACCCAGATTTAAAATAAATTAAAAGAAAACGCTATTTGAACAATCTGTTTAAGAATTATTCAAGGTAAGCAGGGTAAGACTCTCTGCAGAACAGAGCTGGCTCTAAGGGGGGTGGGGGGTCACTCCACTCTTCAGAACTGATAATCATTGGTTCATTTATCAGTTCTGAAGATGGTTTCCTGGATACGCAGGGGGAGGAATGTGCAAAGAAGTCCACCACGTGTGCTTTTAGAATCACTAATATATGTTAGTTATTCTGAAAGCACACATGGTGCTTTTAGGCTTGTTCAGGGCTTTAAGTGAGATGAAAAAACTGGGGGGTCTCTCAAAGGGGCATGACTGATGAAATTAAGAGTGTGGCTTAAAAACATTTGAGCTAAAAATCTATGCTTAGCATAGTGTGCCAAGCGATTGTTATTGTGCTGCCTCTGTCATTGCAACCAGATATATTGTATTGTATTGTAATTGCATTTATATAGCGCTTGCTACCCCTGATGGGGTGTTGAAGCACTTTTTCGGCGAGTAGCACGCTACTCTGGAACCCATAAAGGATTAGTGGTGAAATAGTATAGTTAAATCTGAAAGTAATTTGAGTGGTGGGATGTTAGTCAGTTATTTGGATTGAGAACGACAGTGGAGGGATAGAAGAGGGATAAAAGGTTTGCATTTCTATAGCGCTTGCTACCCACGATGGGGTGTTGAAGCATTTTTTTGCGAGTAGTACACTACTCCGGAACCCATAAAGGATTAGTGTTGAATTAGTATAGTGAAATATGAAAGTAATTTGAGTGGTGGATATGTTAGTCTGTTATTTGGATTGAAAAGGATAGTGGAGGGATAGAAGAGGGAAGGATTTAGAAATATATTTTTTTTTTATGTAAAACTCTGCACAACTATCCTTCTAGTAGGGAAAGGTAGCATCTGCAAGAATTTCCTTGGGGATCTTAAAATGCCAAAGCATGAACCTGCCAATTTTTGGACTTGTGTCTCCATCGTGAAATTCGGCATTTATTTGAAAACACATGTTAAAATCCCCAGTTATGTGGGGTTTTGCATATTAAGCCTACATTTAGACATGTGCTCCACTGCAAGCACTGCTAACCTGATTGAACAGCATAACTTGCGTGCAAAGAGCCACTGTTACCCCTCTATGCTGGTGCCATTCCACCAGTTGCCCTAATGACAGCTACACTGGACACCGAGACAGTAAGCTTTTATAGACAATTCACCCACCATCAGCTTAGTCACCACCTCCCATTGACTCCTATCCCTTATAACGGAATGCAGAAAGAACAGGTACGCTCTAAGGGATACAAACATACAAAGGGGACCTGAGGCAAGGAGTGCGATGGTGTAGATATCTTATCATAGGGAAGCAGTCCCTCCTGGTAGATTTATGTGTATGTGTTGCTGGGGGAGAGACAGACATCACAACACCCAAAATGGAGATCAATGTCCTAATGCTTGACTGGAGTACCTTTTGTTTATTCGCCATTCGTTTTTTTTTTTTTTTACTTTAAATCTCAACCCGTCCCTTCTCAAATGCGTAACTGATTTCTGTACCAATAACTCTTTTAATGCACCATTCCTTAGTCTATGTAAAGCATGACTTGGAGATGGTGGTGGCCTACCAAACAAACAAAAAATAATTACCTTTACTTCAGCTGAAAAAAAATCTAATACCAGTATTTCCTGTCCCTTTTTTGTGGGATTGTCATCGGTTTCAACTGCTTCCAATATCTTTACTCTTCTGGAGAAATATTTCAGGAAATAGCCCCATAACTGTCCAAGAAACACTTGATGCAACAGCTGTAAACTAAGCATGCTACTCCGGATGAGACTTCCAGTGCTTTTGGCAACAGTTGGCACGAGGTCCCCAGAGCCACCCCCTTCCCGCATGCATACAGAACAGGAATCTCAGGTGGACATGTAAAGATTAAAGTCCAATACAGAGACAGTCAGAAGAATCTGTGAGTATAACAAAAACTGCAGACTTAGCTTGCTCTAGCGAAACTGTCCTCCTGAAGGTTCAATACAAGGCTGTTGGAGCTCAGATACACTTTTTGTGATTCTGCAATCGTTTTTGCAATATATAATACAACAAGTAACATTATACCTACAACAAGCTAGGACTATTGGCTTTGTCAATGGTTGTTAGTTGCATAAGATAAATAAGCAACAACTACGGCTTTGTTGAATCTAATATTGAAGATGCTTCAGTTCTGAAATGATGAGACTGTGAAAGAACTATAGCAAGTCTCTTTGAAGTTACACCAAAGACTTTGAGCAGTTGCACTGCTGCAGATTTAAGATTTACACTGAGGGTGAGGGCAAAAATGAAGAGCCCGATAGGGACCTGTCTCAGCATCCGCTTTTAAGAACTGCAGGTGCTGAGCACCAGCAGGACCCGGACCACTTAAAGCCCTGGGCTTGCTGCATGCCTTTTGTAAATAGAGCGCGGCAGGTTGCGTGTCTTTTTTAAAGTTTTCATGTTAATTGCAGCGCCCGATATACTAATACACGGGCTGCATTTAAGATGCAAACTTTCAGAAAGGCACACAATTTGCCTGCAGCCGCGCTCTATAAACAAAAGGCATGCAGCAAGCCTAAAAGTGCGACGTGTGCTTTCCCAATCACTAATATATTTTAGTGATTGTGAAAGCACACGTCATGCCTATAGTCTTACTGTGTGCCCTTTCTTCATAGAGATCGGCTGGGACAGATTGTCTGCTTTTTTTTAAAGTATTCATGTTGATCGCAGCGCCCGTCATGCTTCTACAGGGCGCTGCAGTTAACATGAACACCTGTCTCTCAGGGGATGTGCTGTGTGGGTGCGCGCTCCATAGAAGACACTGCGTGCTCGGAGTGTAATAGGTGCGCGCGCACCTTCCAGGGAACAGTGCCCATGGCACAACCACATACCCAAAACCTCAGCGACATCCACTGGCTTCCCGTCGAAAGAAGAATAACCTTCAAGCTGCTCACGCACGCCTACAAGGCCCTCCACAACATCGGACCTCAATACCTCAACTGCCTCTCCTTCCATGCCCCCAAGAGAAACCTCCGCTCAGCCGACCTCTCCCTAGCCACCGTCCCACGTTTCTACAGGAACAGAGCAGGGAGAAGGTCCTTCTGATACCTTGCAGCCAAGACCTGGAACGATCTCCCCCTTCACCTCCGGCGAAGCCCGACACTGCACCAATTCAGGAAAGACCTCAAGACCTGGCTCTTCGAATGACATCAATGGAGCCGCACTCCCTCCCCCCCCCCCCAGCGCCTTGAGACCCTTACGAGTGAGTAGTGCCCTTTACAAACCCCTGATTGTTTGATTGATTGATTGGCATAAGGAGCATTATCTACTTCTACTTCAGTAGATCAGTAGATGCAGGGAGTATGGGCAAGTGAAAGAGAGGTGGAGCTTAGTCTTCTCGCCGGGTAGTGGAAATTCAAGCAGTGGTTAATATAGGCAGGTCCTTGGTTGTGTAGAGCCTTGTGTGCGTGGGTCAGCAGCTTTAATTGACATCTCCTCTGTACGGGGAGCCAGTGGAGGTTCCTGAGCTGAGGTGGGTTCATCGGGGAGGGCCGAGGATAAGTCTGGATGCGGCTTTCTGTATGATCTGAAGTCTCTGTAGGGGGTGTGCTGCCATTCCTACATAGAGGGCATTGCTATAGTCTAGTCAGCTGGTGATGAGGGCTTGTGTCGCGGTGTGTCTCATGTGTAGGTGTAGCCACTTGAAGATCTTCCATAGACTGCGCAGAGTGAGGAAGCAGGCAGGGGAGACACCATTGATCTGTGATTTCATGGTGAGCTTTTTTTCAATGTTGATTCCGAGGTTTCTGGCTTGGTTGGAGGGAGGTCTGATGGCCACCAGGAGTCGTTCCATGTGTTGCTGCTGTTGCCAAAGATTAGTACTTCCACCTTGTCTGTGTTCAGCTACAGGCAGGTCCTGTGTATGAACTTACAGCCCACCATTATTTGCCCTCAACAACAGCCGATTTAGTTCATTTTGATGTCTAAGAATGTTGTCTTGTCCCATATGTACTTTTTCAAGGATAGCTAATTTTTCTCCTCTATCTAAATTGCCTACAGCTGAAATGATGGAACAATTTTTATGGCAGATATTTTATGCTTTCATGGTTTGCACACACAATAACATCTGATAGAGGAACTCAGTAGCTATCACAATTTTGGAAAGCTGTTTGTAAGGCACTAGGATTTGAACAAGCCTTTTATTGAAGCTACCATCCTCAGACTAATGAGCAAATAGAGTGAATCAATCAGAGACGTGACCAGTATCTTCGTTGGTACAATGATACTTCTCAAGATGGCTGGACTTCTTAATTACCATTAGCTGATTTTTTTTTGTAATGGGTCTCCTACTCCCACCAAAGTTTCACACTTTTTCTGCTTACAAGGTTTTCATTCAGAGAGTTTTCATTCTACACTTCTTGTTGATCCCCTAATGCCAACTGCTACCACTTATGTGAAGAATTTATAGGAACAAGGACAACTAGTTTCTGACAGTTTTCTTCATTCAAATACCAGGATGAAAAAATGTATGGATAGGTCAAGACTAGCTTCTTTTTCTTTTGTTCCTGGAATGAAGATTAGGCTATCGTCTTGATTTCTTCCAGTTCATACTTTACCAGTGAAATGTCTTTTCTTTATATTCAAGTCAATCAAGTTGCTTTTTTGCTTAATAATAATTTGTTCTTGAAAGATTTATCCGGCATTTTATTCTTCACAGCTGAAATTGTATGTCTCTGAATTTTATAATGGTTTACCTTCTGAGCCACCTCTCATTATGGTACACGGTCACCCTCAATAGGAGATCAAGATATCTATGATTTCTGACTCTTTAAAGGTCATCTTCAGTTTTTGATACATTAGAAAGACAATCCATCCAGAGAACCTTCGTGGGATGATGCTTCTACATTTGAGCACAGTTATTGGGTTGTCTTTTCTTTCAGCATCATTCTGATAAACCTGAAGCTCCGGGTGAGGGATTTGATTGGGTGGGTTCCCTGTTTGCTTTGCCCAGGGCATAAGGCTGTCACAGGAATGTTCCTAGTTGTGGTAGTCCCCAGGGGTTCCTGCTAGCGGTGGGCTGTTCTGTGGCTGTTCTGTGCGCAATCCAGGATCTTAGACTGCACGCCCAGAGAAAAAGAGTGTGGTTGTATGAAGGTTCAGAGATGAAAGCTGGATCATAGGCAAGAATGCAAAAATGTACTCTATATCTTGTACCTGCCATACAAGTTCAAGTTCATTTCCCTGTGACGGTGGACGTAGTTAGTTATATTCATTTCTAACCAAGATAGTTATCTTCCTAATTGATCCTGTCAGTGTTTCACTGTCCAACATAGTGGTTGAGCATTTTCCTGTAAAGTCCTTTCTTGTTCTGCTCCTATATAAGTGACATTGGATCTGAGAAGGATGTGTTGTAACTCGTTTGATTCCCAATTTTTCTCCATCCATCTTGAATACCTTTTTTTCTCAGATAAGTTTTATTCCTTTTTCTACAGCTGTAACTGAGACCTTCTTAAGGACACCTTCCATGTGCATGTTCAAAACCTAGCCATAATGTCAAGGTGATGTGGGTTCTGTCTTTTTCCTCCAAACTGTACTGTCTATAGGAGACATGTGACACCTTTCATGAGTATTTTAAGTATAGAGTAGTTCCGTTGCTATGGGGAGGAGTGTAATTTCTTCAGGCAATCATGAAAGCTGCAAGAGAACGCTTCACTGCGTCCAATCCTTGACATGTACATGAATTCAATGATATCCTGTAGTACAAAATAGTGTCACGGCTGCCGCTGCTCTACTCGGAGCACATTGACCCAGCTGTGGCCAGAAGATGGGCCATCGCACATGACGCAGTCTAGTCTTTTCGACCGCATCCTGTGCTTCCGAGGGCCACGCCCAACTCGGAACATTGTGGACCTCGCGGTTTTGGCATTTGGATATGGCAGGCTGAAAGTAAAACACTGTACCAGCAGAGGACTGTTGCTACAAATTAGTAAGGTACATGCACAAATGTGATATGTAGAAGGACTTCCAGTAATGGATCTATGTTCCTGAGAATTTTCACTTCTGGGCTTTCTGATGTTCCTGAAAATAGAAAAGACTCTATCTACGAGCAATAGAAAAATACTTCTTTTGTTGTTTTGCAAAGACTGTGGTCCTAAAGTCTATTTTGGGGCATTTGGGGTTTCTAATGCAATTTCCAGTATTGATTACTACCGGGATGTAATAAAGGACCTAAGTGATAATTCCCGGGATGTGTCTAGTGTGGTTCTGGTCCTCCCTATGTGGTTAAATATGTAATAGGAGGGTGTCTATAGGGAAGCCACATATGTTATTACATTCTATCAGAACCCTTCAGTAATGGTATTGTTTATGTTCTTCTAGGGACCCTCACACACATTCTGTTTGCCAAAAAACAAAAAATTAGCAGTAGAAGTGGGAAGTCTTTGGTAAGCTGCACTGGAGGGAGGCGAACAGAATAATTTTCTAGACTTTGTATCAAGTGCATTATACATATCATTGCTTTTTATTTTGTTAGACACACAGACCTATTCCATAACGACCAGAAAGAAAACAAAAAGTAGTACTTGTGCACAGAAGGACCAGAATAGTGGATGATGTTATTTCTTCTTGTTGGAAAGTGGATTATTGGTAGGGGCAAATGTAGGTCTGCCACTGGCAATAAGGCCACTAACACATGATAGGACTCAGCATAGGTCTCAGAAAATTATTCCTATGCTCAACCCTGGTAACGTGGCTGCGAGCAGACAGGCTTAACTTCAAAGACAGGTATGTAAAGCATTTAAAAACACCAATTCAGTAAATAATTAAAACACAACACATAATAAAAATCCAACACCAATTTATAAACATAGGAAATATTCTTATCTTTAAAATGACACCAAAACGACAAAAATCCAATGTAGGGAACCGGAGATATGAATTTTCAAAGTTTAAATAAAATATAGCACTTAGAAGCATATAGCACCATATTGGGACATAGGCTCGCGATAGACCGGGCCAAAGTCAAAGTTTAAGGCCGACCGCGATGGAGCCCTGAGCGGATACCCCACGCGGAAGGTCCCGGTCAATGTTTTTACCTTCGCACTTAGAAACTTTTCTGGAGCTTTTCTCCTCGAGGCCCCTCAACGCTCTCCGTCAGTCCGGATCCGGTGCGGGTTCGCCGGATAGCCTTTCGACGATCTCCCGGTGAACTTCCCTGGAGCGGACTTAGAAACTTTTTCAAGATCGCTTCAGCGGGGCAATCCAACAATCCAGGCCGACACGCGATGGAAGGCAGGCGGATTGGCGCTCGCGGTTGTTCCCGGTCGACTTTCTTACGAGCGGACTTAGAAGCTTTTCTGGAGCTTTTTCTCGTGGGGTCCCTCGATGCTCCTCATGTAGCGGGATCCGGTGAGGGTTCGCCGGCTTCAGATTTTCGCTAGTCCCGGTCAATCTCTGGAAGTCGATGCGATGGAGCTTTTAGCGGGACGAACCTGGTGGGCTTGGCCGGCTCGCGGTTGAAGGTAGGTGGCTTGGCTGACCAGGATGAGTCGGTCCCCCTATGGAGCTTTTTTTCAAAGTTCCTCCAAAGTTCCCCAAACTTCCTGAACTTCTTCCTGAAGTTCCTCAAAGGGTCCCAAAGTGTCTCAAACTTACTCCAAGGGTCTGGAAGCTCCAAGATGATCCTTGAAAGTTGAGGACTTCAATTCCCACAATCCACTGGACGTCACCCTTACAATTCCACTGGTAGCTCCCCAGGTTGGTGATTCTTGGTGGTGAGGGTCCAGATGAGCTCTGTTAACCTGTAGCTTGCAGGGAGTCCACTCTTGACTTCTTTTACTCAGCACAGTTAGTCCACAAAGCTGTAGTTTCAGGTGGTGCAGTCTCCAGAGGTCAGGCCTTAGAAGTCTTTGCACAGCAGAAGTTTTCAGCAGGGCCAGTCTTGCTTTCTTCAGTTTCAAGCAGCAGAACTGAGGGGCTGGGCCTCTCTCAGATACTTATTCCACAGTCTCTGGGTCATCCAGGAGGTCAAGCTTCACCAATAGGAGTAGGGTACCCTCCCACTTGAGTGACTCCTTCCTGCAGAGTGTGGCATTATTCTATCCCAGAGTGCAACAAAGCTTCCAAATCCATAATGGCTGATTTTCCAGCAAGGAGGTAAGAGCTGGCTAAACACTCCCACTGAGTTGGCTAATTAACCTAGCCTCTCCTCCCTACATCTGCACATACCTTCCTTAATCCTGCCATCTGGCTGAGGTGGGGGTTCAAAGTTGTAAATGACACTGCTCTGGGCTCTGCCCCTTTGAAGCTCATTGTTTACGACCCCTCCCCCTGGCCTGGCATTCCTGCAGAACAGCTCACTGCCCTCCCAGTCCATCTGGCTGGCCCCAGGGGATCTTTATCACCTCTTCAGGCAGGCTGGCTAATCCCCTTAACTCTGACCAATCAGGGCAGAGCACTGGCAGCTGGATTTGGAACTACAACTAAGAAAGTGTTATAACTTCTTGTCTGTTCACTTTGGGAAAAATTCAATAACATCATATTGTAGGATTTATCAATACCATTCTAGTGAGTCTTTGAATGGAATCTTTATCCCTCTCCTATCAGGAGTTATTGTTTAATAACTTTCCCCCATGTTAACCTATGGGGCAGGGGGTTTGCAATGGGAAAAATGGCATGTGCCATTTTTCCAGCACCAGGACCTACAAAAACATATTTTATAAGTACTTGGCTTATTTTCACAGGACCCCCACCCCATAGGTCACCTAGGGGAGAACCTAGGGGTGTTGAATCTGTAAAAATATTGCAGATCCTCCATGCCCAGTGCCCCCAGCATCAAAGTCGAATTTGGGCAGCACTTTACACAATGGGGAGAGTGAAATGTGAATTTCACTTAACCCAGGGCATATATAAACTCATTTTATAAGGGTCTACCTTATAGATACCTGACCCCCCACCCCTGGGATACCTAGGGGAGACCCTGGGGGTCATTATTATGCCAAAACATTTTAGGTTGACCAGTTTTAAGTGCCCCAAACCCCAAAGTCGAGTTTGGCCACAATTTACATGTTTAAGAGCAATCCTGGCGCCCAGGGCTGCTTTTAAACTGACCACAGGCTGCAGCAGGGCACACATGCAAGTGCAAAAAGGCTGCTGGCCTCTAAACTGCCATGCCCCAGGATACTGAGGACTTCTAGGTAGTTTCAATCCCCTGCCCTATTATATACTAGGGGCTTATGGGGTAGGTCATGCCAATTACAGGGGTACCCCAACCCAAAGTGTACCCTAGTGTATGTAGGTGCTTTACTGTTATCTAAGTGTTTCAGCATGGTACTGGCCCTGTGCCTGGTTAAACAGAGCCCAGGGTCAGTCAGAGTCAGTTACCACCAGTTCCAGTCAGCAAAAAGTTGGGGGGTGCCCAGGGCACAGGATGACTTTACAACACTTCTTTTATCCACTTCCCCTTTCCCTGAGTACTTGCACTGTTTGAGTCTTCTGTCAAGGCTCAGTCCGAGTCAGTGGTTAGGTGGCGTAGGGAACTAGCTTCTGGGAGTGCATCTCGCTTCTTCTGGGATGTACTACCTGAAGAAGAAACTAAGGAGCAGGTTAGTGCCAAGTGTTGCAAATAGTAATAGATAGAATGGCTCATGAACTGTAAAGCCAATTCTATACTATGAGTTGAAAACCTCTAATACCAATATCTTGGTGACTCATTGACTTAAAGCAGACCAAAAATAATATCGACAGCTAGGCAGTGCCTGCCCTCCTTGCACAAGCAGCAAGTACAGTTGCCAAAGGATACGCCATGGACTCTGTTGTCCCCAGACAAAATTACAGATTGATGGATTGAGACATCAAAAAAGGTTGCTGGGAGAGTCTGACGCGGTATAATAGTTTTGGAGTATAGTCATTTCAACCAAGTTGTCTTTACGAAGTAACGAACGTGTTAGAAGTTCCCAACTCCAAAGTATTTTGACCTCATCTTCTAATAGAGAAATAAAGTTAACTTGGCATATTCTTGTTCAAGGCGATGCCCAAGTATTGTGCCTGCTCAATAATATCGATATTTCTAATTATGCAGACTGCTAACTGGGCATTTGAAATACATCCTTATACCTCCCCAAATACCGTTTTCAGGACCTTAAAAGTTGGTACTGCCAACACTGGATCTGGTGTCATTATTAGAACATGATTAGCAATTGCGATTTCTGGGATGAGAATGCCACCTGCATAGCAAACAGGCATGTTTCCCTACCCTGAGTGCCCAACTGCATCTGTAGCTGCTATCCTAACTTTTATTCTGGCCATTGCATCACTCTAATCTAGCATGTATGAAGGTGCTCAACCCTATACCTGCCAATACTAGGTCCAGGACCAGTCATGTTACCTGGAGGGGCATACCAAGTGCGCCTTCATAAGGGACAGAGGAATATTCTTAGCTTGCATTAGGGCCTGTGGCATCCTTTCTATGCCATTGTGTCTGTGGCAATATAGAATGTAAGCATGAGACATGATAATGGCCCGTGTGTCATTCAAATTTCAATATATAAATGCTGAAGAAGAATCTGTTATATTACGATTGATTTTCAGAACAATTCAAGGTTAGGTTAGCATTTTGTTCTTTGAAGTAGTAAGCAGGGCACGTGGAGTCGTCATCATGTCACAATTTCGTCTACCGAAAATGTTTTTGTATTTAAAGAACATAAGCACTGTATTTAAAGAAAATAAGCACTGCTTTACATGAACAACAGTCATATTATTAACGTAAAACTCAAAGCACCTTGAGAATGGAAATAAGTCATGTGACGTCACTATCATTACTGTGCTTTTATGAGATAAAGACATAAGACTATAACAGTAGATCTACTTTATTTGTGAATGCAAATGGTGACCATGAAGGAAAAGAGATGTAACTAATGAATTCAAAATCATTCACTAAGGGAAATAAAACAGTTGATGCTCATACTTTACAAACAACGGAAGAGGAGGGAGATTCCAATCAATTTTTCATTGAATAACAAGGAGCTATCATGAAATTTGAATACTCATTGAACTGGCTGACTTAACCTCAACATATGATGTTTCCTAAAAAATAATTTCCCTATTTGACTTAAAATTCAAAGGAGTTTCCTAAACTTTAGTGTGAAAATGCAGTTGTGCAAAGAAGGTTGTTGAACTTTCAATGGCGGTATGTCAAGTGTTTAACACTAGGGCAAGCAGACGCTTAGCCTGTCAAGTCCTCCAACAGTTGCAGGCCTCGAAAAATCATAAATATGTTACCAGACCTGCAGGTCAAGTGACTTGAATGATGGCTCGATCTAACTGTAGTGCTCTTGACCCATAAACTGGTCTCAAATTGTGTGAAACTGGGCAAATATTTTTTTCCACAGTCTTCTTTTTCTTTATTATCACATCTGAAAGCATCTTCAAATATGTGAGTTCAGCAACCTGCTGAACAAAAAACTCATTTGATTTAATAGACTGAGTTTTTACTCCATGTATAATCCAAACCTGCCCTCATATAGGGTATACATGACCATGACTTGCCTCTTAGTTCACTAACAGCATTGTCATCATGGTGGAGGCAGGAATGTTTCTTAGGTCATGTTTAAAAATTGTCACTTTTAAGAAATATATTACTAAAGCATGATGTGGTAGCCCGCTGCCTTATGATACCCGGAGTGGGTTTACTGTTTTTCTTTTTATTCTTTTGTAATAGTAACAGTGTTATGGTTTTAATTAACTAAACAATAAACAAACTGTACACTGAAAGTGTATGCTTGCCCAATGTGTGCTCAGTTTAACTGGACGTTTCCACACAGTATTTAAAAGGCACAATCTCCCTGCCACCTCGTGCATATCACCTCTCGCTGCCAATCTCTATGACCTTGCCTCTGAACTCCCCTGCTGCCCCAGCCCTGTGCCATCGAAGGGCTCATGGCAACTTCAGCCGTTTTCTACCTGGATGGTACTTTTCCTGCTCATTTAATCATCACCTAGGGCCCAGGCCGCACCAAGAGGAACTATGAGGAAGGTGAGCATGACTCTTGCTGACATGTTTTTTATATTAAATATTTTGCATTTACGCAACATTAACGCATAGACATGCTAATGCAATCTATAGAGAAAATGATGTTCATTTATATATAAAGTGACCATAGCCAATGTAGGCCTGCATTTTAAAATGGCTAACGTTGTTTGCCATCTTGCTTTGCGACACGTGAACTTTTTATTTCTAGGTGGAGCAAGAGTCCTAATTATGAAATGCAATATTCTTTTTCCTTTTTCCCACATGAATAAATGTTTTCTCTTCTTTGTGATAATCATGGAATGTTTTAATGAGTGGCACATTCCAGAAGACACTTGCAGAGTACAGGCTGGTCCTATCTCATCTTGTTGCAGATTGTGTAACTTTGAAGGGCACTGAGAGAAGCCTGTATTGTGAGGAGGCCCGAGAACCTAACGAGCACATTATTGTATCATTTTGCTTTAACCTGATGGGATACTATCATGAGAGAAGTGTGTGGATGTGTAAAATGTTGGAATTGTGTGTTTTAAGTTGGTGTAGAGTAGATTACAATTCAAACTGTTATTCAATGCAGTTTAGAGCAGAATAGGAGAGCTAGAGTACTCTCTTAGAGAGAGAGCTGACTTCCTTTGTCCTTCCTTTTGAGACGACCCCATGTTGGTATGTCCTCTGATCTATAAGACTTTGATTTAGATTTGAACTTCATATTATTTAATGAATTTTATTTTGATTAACCAAAACCAATCATATTTGTGCCTTCTGTAAACTATTAACCTTTAATAACCCTTCGTGGTTTGAAATTTAAATATTCTCTGTTTTTCTTGTGGAGCCTAATGTTCTTCACACTTATTAAATGTATTAAATTGTTGACCAGGCTCAGCAGTGAACCATGATCCAATCGATAGCTCTTTATGGTCCTCAAATTTGCACAAAGAAAAAGCGCCAACACTCCTGTCTGCCAAGGGCTGCCCACATCTTGCTGTATCAGATTTGTGTATGAGGAGGCAAGCGTGTAAAAGGATGTAAAAGGTAGAGAGTCCTTCCTCATAATTCCAGATTGTTCTTCAAGATCCGAATAGCTTTTAGAGCCAGACTCCGAAGTGGCCAGTTCTTGTTGCCTCAGAGCTCCTATCTGTTTAAATTGTCGTATGGCCCGTCATATCTTCTGCCAAATGTAGGGATTCACCCACTTGCGTAGTCTTGTTTGTCTCTGAGGAATTTGCGGCATTTCTTTTGTTTTATTTCCTCCTCATACTTATCAAGTCTTAATTCCATTAGTTTTATCGCCTCCTTTATTTCTTCTTGTGCAGGATGTTTGTCAAGCTCTTCTTTCAACTTGTCAATTTCTTTGGAGGTGGTTTCCAGCTCCATGCCTGCATATTTTGAGAGGAGCCCCAGCATGTTTTTGCAGGTTGCCGCCATTAATTTAGACCACTCCTCTAATAGCTTAGGATGTGGATTTTGGTATGTAGGGGTAATTAAGTTGCAAAATCCTCTAGGGACTCTCCCTACTTCAATATAATTGTCCAATGAAGATACCTCCCACCATAAGTTGATTTCTTTCCTCTGTAATTTCTAATGTTGTGCCAGCATTTATTTGAGATTCCTGTTCGTGTTCTCCTTCATCTGCATCCTCTTCAATTTCACTGAATAGTGATCGTGCCGCTTCCGTTCTCCCTTCTCGCTGCATGATTGGTTCTACTCCATTTGCCGTGGACACGTTTTTTTTCCCCTTGCTTGAACTATCGAAAACTGAAATCCTCCAGATCCTTGTCGTAACGCGTTACATACTAGGCGCGAAAGACCTGCCAAATCCCCTCATCACAGTCCACCGGCGAGCTTGGCTACAAGATGCGGGAACAGTCAATCAAGCCCCGAACACCCTCCGGCGCGTCGCGGTTCACTTAACACTCACCCGTCCGCAGTCCACTCTCGGAATACTTTGTCCGGTTTTTGCTTCAGTTCCACTCAGGATCGGCGGCAAGAATCAGCAACTCCAAACACACGAAAGCTTCCGACAATGCTGATTACGTTCGCCTTGGCGGGGCCGGTGCGAGACGCGGGTGCCGGGACCCGTTTACCAATGAAAGGAAATCTTGTATTCTTGTGTTGAATACAAAAGACTCGCACTCCAGGATTGTGTTTCAGAGAATTAATTATACTGATATAAACGGCAACGCGTTTCGACCACAAGGGTCTTCTTCACCAGCCAAGTTGCACAAGAATACAACCACCATTTAAAGTGTAAATAAAATAAACATAGAAAGCAGACATACAGTGTTGGTTGCTCGCATAGAAATCGAGGATAGACTACAACACTTTTGTGGAACTCTCGCATTGCATTATGTTCGTTTTCACATTTTCCAATTATTGCATGTGATTATCATATTTCATTCCATACACGTTTCCAAATTGAATAATTTCAGAACATGCAAAAAAAAATGTATATGCCCGACATTTCAAGATAAATGACTGACATTGCGTCATGTCAGTTCGTAAATTATTCTATCATTTTAGTCTTCCCCAAAATAGGCAGGCCCATAGCATTGTGAACTCAAGTTTTAACCTCAACCCCTGCGGTTTTTCTTCAGATAGTTATGCACTGTGCTATTTAATATTTTGGGGAAGACTAAAATGATAGAATAATTTATGAACTGACATGACGCAATGTCAGTCATTTATCTTGAAATGTCGTGCATATAAAAAAAAAATGCATATGTTTTTAAATTATTCAATTTGGAAATGGTGTATGGAATGAAATATGATAATCACATGCAATAATAGTGTTGTAGTCTATCCTCGATTTCTATGCAAGCAACTTGGCTTGTGAAGAAGACCCTTGTGGTCGAAACACGTTGCCGTTTATATCAATACAATTAATTCTCTGAAACACGATCCGGGAGTGCGAGTCTTTTGTATTCAACACAAGAATACGAGATTTCCATATATATATATATATATATATATATATATATATATATATATATATATATATATATCTCCACACTCCTCCCGGACAATATCCCAAGAAGACAGCACTCACGGGGGCAGGTTCCAAAGATTTATTGTGAACCACGGGCACAACAAACGCGTTTTGGCAACAGCCATTATACTTAAAATGGGGTTTGCCCATTTTGGGCAGGATGTAAGCGATAGAGCTTTTGGCACAGGTATCAGGGGGTACTATGGTGCCTTGGCCCATCCAGGGCGATATCAGATGTTATAGATAATATGACATGGGCGCAAGCAATGTACTATTATGTGACAGTGTATTTACACATTGCATTTTGAGAGAGCCTGGTTTTTCTGAAATTATTAGCCCCGTTGATGTCTCATGTAATAGTGTTTGTTTTCATGTACATACGAAGCATTGGTCCGTGCACCAGACTAAGATGGCGCTGGTTCTAGCGGTTGAGTTTTCCTTTGGGAATTAGTCCTCTGTTTATTTTTCTGCCACACGCATGTGTGACGAGAATAAAAATGGTGGTGTTTGGCGTTTCACGGCTAACATTGACAAAGGCTGTTGCCGAAACGCGTTTGTTGTGCCCGTGGTTCACAATAAATCTTTGGAACCTGCCCCGTGAGTGCTGTCTTCTTGGGATATTGTCCGGGAGGAGTGTGGAGCTTTATGGATTTGCGGGAGCACCCCGCATTACTGGCACCCGTCCGCGAGTGCGTTGAGTTGGTGCATAGCGGAGCAGTAATATATATATATATATATATATATATATATATATATATATATATATATATATATATATATATATATTCTTACCTGCAATAAAAGATCCCACAATAAAAAACATCACAATATTACTTCAACAATATTAAATACTGATGACATTTTTGACACAATACTAATGTAGAACACAGGCCACATTCCTATCCTATCCAAAGTAAAGCATAGGAAAGCCCAACCCACTTTCTCAAATATTTACTGAGTGTCCAAGGACGAGATTGATCATGAGGAATTTTCTCCTGTTTGCTTTGTCTAACACATGTAATACTCACCGAATATGATATAAAATACTTGAGGAAAGCGTTAATTGCTCTTTGATGTGTATTCTTGCGGGCTGTTCCATTGCTGTTTTTTATCTGCATTTTATTCATGCTTTTAACTGTCTTTTTAATTGACTTTTGTATTGTGTTCTTTTAGGGTTTCATGTGATACCGAATAAATAAAGATGAATGAATGAATGAATGAATGAATGAGTATGATAAAACATGTATATTGGGAGCTACATAAAGGCCACTCCAGTTCAAAACATTTGTATATATTTTTGAATCATTGTTTAGCAAAGATATCAGCCTCTATGAGGCACAATACTCTGGAGCGCAAATTGGCTTAGGCAGTAAATTATATTGGCTTCCGGCACAGAGGGGTAACAAAAGAACTTGTTCAGTTTGGGTGTCAGGACTGTACAGAAGTGTTTAAGAAGGAATTTGTCAATCCATCTGGACCTGGGGCTTTATTAGGTTGTAGTTATTTTATCACTCTGGACACTTCCTCTTCAGATATAGGTACTTCCAAGGCTCCCTTTAGTGTCTTCTCAGTTCCAAGGTAGAGATAGGAAAAAATCCAGAAGCTTGCACATATTTATTTGTTCTTAACGTTTGCTGTAGATGACACACAAGACTTACCTTTTTCCCTTTTCCCCTGCATGGCTTACAGTTTGTCTGCCTTATTAGCTTTCTCATAAAAACTCTACTCCAGTCACAGGGGTGCCCGCTTCAATCTTTCCATAAATAGTAGTTTTATTTGCCCTTTCCCATAACACGTGAAGGGTGTCTGTCTCTCTGTTTTATTTCAGCCACTCTAAGGTGTTTTTTTTAATTTCACTTTCATTAAGACCAGTCCACCTTTTCTCTGCTCTTGCAGTTGTGTACCACCTCTGAGTGCTTTGATTGCATCCCATAGAATAGGCTGGGACACCTTCTCATTCCCATTTATTTCAAAATTCTCCACAATCCGCCTTATGATTTTGCGCAAAGCTCCTATCCTTTAGGAGGGCTGTGTCAAATATCCATGTGCTTTTATTTATGGGGGTGTACCCATGATCCAGGTCCCATTACACCTTAGAGCTGCAGTTCTTAACCTGTAGTCTGGGGACCCCAGGGGTTCTGCGAGGCTTACTCAGGGAGTCCGCGACTGTTTAGAAAATTAATTAATATTAATAGATGAGCATAAATAAAGAAGTAATGTGTCATGGTAGTCCACTAGTCTGGCAACTATTGGCCTGTGGGATGACCCTGGGTGTGGCCTAGGGCCAAGTGCCCTATCTGCTCTCTCATCCACTAGGGGCCCTATTACAGATAGGACGCACTTTTTCTGTTTGCGCCATGGCACACCTCTAAGCAGGTCCACACAGGGAAAGTGCGCACTATTATTTTGAATGCGCTGCCCTCTGAGTAGCCGGGAACTTCTGCTGCCCCCAGGGCATTGCATTCAAGAGAAATACGGAGCAGCTGTTTAAAAGCTGCTCCATGTTTCTCTATACAGGCGGTAAACCGCCTGCACTTTTAAGAGGGATTCGAGATCCCCTTACAGGCAGGTGCAGTGAGTCACTGCACCCGCCTGTAAATGGATGTCTAGGAGGTCCATGGGACTGCCTATCATCCTTTCAGAGGGCTGCCTATAGGAGGCGCACTGAAAGTGTGCCACCTTTTTGTGGCACACTTTCAATGTGCCTCCTAAAGCCATAATTGCCTCTGTGCCCATGTCAGTAATATGGCACAGGCGCCTCTAATGATAGCATGGGTGCTACAAGTGCGCCAGTGCTATCTGTATTACAGAAGGGGCAGCACAAGCGTTTGCTGCCCCTTCTGTAATACCAAAGTTCCATAGGGTGCAGAAAGTAGGCACAAGTGCCCGTTGCGCCCCCCGAGGACTTCTGTAATACAACACCAGGAGTTCTGAAAAGTTGGTTCTGCATAGCAGGTCCATGAGGAACATTTCAACACATGTCACTGGCTTGCCAAGGTTGGTTGACTCTAGGAGCCCTGCTACGCAGATGTTGTTTCTGCATGATCACGACTTAAGGTCATCATTCTTTGCAGCAGTCTTGGACATCTCCTTTTCCATTCATTGCATTGTGTTTTTAATATCTGGGTGCCATCCTCTAGTTCGGAGAGTCTTCGCTCTGCTTCATCGATTCAATCGCTATGTTTGGCTAGGCGATCTTTCATCAGATCCATTTGCTCCGTTAAATGGTCAATTTTAGAGCTGATTTCCTATAAACTGGACTTCATGTCTAGAGCATCGATTTGATATCTGTGTCAGGTGCATCGCTGGTGTCCTGGGCTCCCGGCAGGGACAGAGGTCTCGAGTTTGAGCCAGTAGGTTTCTTCTGGTCAAATGTGAGTGTTCCCTGTCTGGCATCCATTTCGTATGCAGCGTGTGTCGTCTCAAGGATAATACACAGATGGAGGGAGCTATCCATAATTAGTAGGAGTACTTATCCAACAGTGACAGGATCTCATGGCACATGTAAAAACTGTTCGTCATCACTAACGCATGACTTCCCCACCGAGGATGTCCATCCACAACGCACACCCTGGGGTCCTGAAAGCTGAACACTTGGTCACGCAATCAGGCCAGACACATATTCCTCCAGTGTCAGCCAGGACATAGCAGCACAATGTATACCCAGTACTATTTAGCCTGAGAAAGGCAAGCATGATATGTGTGGTTTCCTGTCGGACACGTCATGCAGCAGCCCCTCCCTAGGGGCATTGCTTACACCCACCTGGCACCATCCAACACAGGCGTCACCGGTCAGGTAACCCTGCCAATAAAAGGGCCCAGGTGCATGTGCTCGTCGCCAGTTATACCCCCAAGAGAAACTAGGCAGAGGCTCTCGGCGGTCTTGCAGTGGCTCAGACTAGGCACACATGCTGCCTCAGTAGAGACCACATACAGTCCTGTGCCAACCAATCCTACTGGTCTCCACAAACGTGAGAGATGGACTAGACACTGCTCCTCTGACGAATTCCAGGAGGTAGCAGGGCCTCAGAGCAGAGGCTTCAACAGGTTGCAGCATGCCAAGGCTGTCTTAAGTGAGTCAAGCAACACCACCAAAGTAAGCTTCACAATGGACTCCGACAACGCTCCTGGTGTACCCCTTGTTTGAACTGTTGACATCATCCAAAAGTCACACTGAGCATCAACAGAGTGGACCAACTCTGTGTTATAGACATAATTCCATCTGGTATGGTGCAAGATGATTCCGGACATCTCTGAACCAGGGTTTGTGTACTGAACCCCTCAGGTTAAATTATGAATGTGAGCAGAGATGTCCTGTTGCACGCAGCATCATCTGTCCATGTGGCCACTGCTGTCCTGCTGAACTACATGGTATCTAGTTTATTTTGTTTCCACAGGTTGAACTTGTCGTTTCTTTTGGATTGTGGGAGGAATGTAGTGTCCTGTAGGACACATCAAGCTTATGCCCCACCGTGGCCAGTGCTTACACCCAGCCGCGGCCGGTGCAGGTAAGAGCGGTGGGGCCCAATGGAGGGGGGTGGATTGCGATGGACGATGATGAGGGAAAATTAAATAAATACTTCATTTTCCCTTGTCGCCGTCTATCGAAATCCCCCCCCCACTGGGCCCCACCTCTCTTACCTGCACGGACCGCGGCTGCTTACACCCACACCCATCCAACACAGGAGTCACCAATAGGGTAACCCTGCTAATGAAAGGGCCATGGTGCACATGCTTGTGGCCAATTATACCCCCAAAGGCCTAGGGCCCACAACACTACAATATGCTCAAAGGTTACTATAATTGAGGCTTTATTTGTCAGACAAAGTGGTGAATACAAGGTAGTATCTCGGTGTTCTCTCCACTGGACTTCTCTCAAAGGCACCCGTTTTGGGCTTTATGCATGGCCCTGCAGCGTGTATGTACCCTGGAGGGTGGAACCATTGGTATAGGTTTCTAGGGGGAGAGGGAACTCTTATGTCAGATGAGCTTAAAACCAGCAGTGCTTCCCAGCTACCACTCACCACCCGCAGCAGCACTCATGCTTCTGACCAACAAGAGTGCCACAGGCTCTATCTCTGCCTTGCAGCTAGGCCGCAGTGACATCTAATGGGGGTTTTGGGAGGGGTGGGCAGCATGCCCTGTCCCCCCGGGAGCTTCAGGCTGGTGTTCGGGTCCAAGAGCAAGGGGAAAGCAGGATGGATGGTTTAGCATAAGGAAGAGCCCTAAGGACATAAGGACAGAAACATGTGGTTACCTGGCTCCATTTCGTCGCCAGTAGTGACACACACCGGTTGGCAGGGACAGTGTGCAATTTTTTCCTGGTCTTATTTGAGAAGTTTGAGACGATCTGAGGTTATGGCAGGGTAGATGAATAGAAAGGTTGTGGAGGCGCTTTTGACTCTGGTAGGGGCAGGTTGGGTGGATTTATTGCAGCCATGGAAGCTGCAAAAAGTGTGGGTGCCCCGGTGAGGGGGGCCGCAGGGAAGGTCGGGCATGGTAGTCTCGGCAGCTGTACTAGCCTGCTCTCCCCTCCCGAAGCCCAAGCAGAAACGTGGCATGAGAATAACACCTCGGGTGGTGGAAATGTGGCAGTTGGCATAAGGGCTGACCCTCCTGGGCCGATGTGCCACGGTGCACGGTTGTGGTGGGACAAAAGGGGTTATTTAAGGGTCAGGGGGTATTATTGGGGTTTTAGAGAGCCATGCAGCTGAGCGGAATGGTGTTCAACCAGTGCAGGAGTCGCCTGTTGTGACCTGTATGGGTGCGGTGCTGCAGGTGTTGGCGACGCCGTGGTTCACCAAGTGTGTGTGTGGCGTCCACTGGCCCCGACAGAAGTGGGTGCTGCTGAGGGAGCGGTGGGCGATGGGGAGGTGCCGGGGCATAAGGCAGGGGTCTTCAATCTGTGGGGCGCAACCCCCAGGGGGCCGTGGAGTCCTGGGAAGGGGGTCGCACATTCCCCAACTTCACATGTGCTTGGATTCCAAAACGTTTGCTTTCGTCTTGGAAAAAAATGGCTAATTTCGATTGCTAAAATGCTCCAGCTGAGTCTCCTGTGCTGTGGAAAGTTTTCGTGCCAGGGTGCCTGGTCGCCTAAAAGAAATGCAAATGTTCCCTGTTAGTTAATCTGCAAGTGTAAAGGGTGCTTGTGACCTGTGAATCGTTACAAGCTTTGTGATGACAAAGATTTGTTTTTTTTTACTGGTAGTGCAAAGCGTTAACAACTGGGCTGGGAAGTGCTTGCTTTTAATCATAACTGTATTTACACATCCCTTAGTACCCCTAGGGAGGTGTTAAAGGGACAGTTATGTAAAAAAAAAAATTGCATTAGATACGCCCTGGTATTACTAAAAATCTACATTTTGGAAGCACCATTTTATCGTAAAACTATTTACACATTTTATATCAGTCTATCTTCTACTGTTGGTAATGCAATGCAAGTATACAATAATGACTTACATATTCACAGTGCTTTTTGTCACAGGCTGGAACCTTGTATCACTAAAAATACACAAGTCACTATTCTTCACTGCATCAACCAAGATTTAAATCTGTGGCTCTCTGGTTACACACAGACCTCTGCAGTGCATTAACTAATAGAGGTTTCATAATGTACTACAGTGCATTTCCCACTGAGTAACAACTTTTTAAATGTATTTTTTTTTTATGCCGCCTATTATTTTATAGGTAGGTGCCTGAATGTGAAAGACCTAAAACTTTTTTTGACTCTCTGGCGGCACAAGCGTCTCAACCATACACCTATGAGGCAGCGCAAAGTATCCTGCATGGCTTTGCATGGCCTCATAGATATGGAATATGGCAAAGCATTGCAAGTCACTATGTTGCCTTACTCTGTGTCATGGAGGTGTTCCATGGGCGTTGCATGTGGGTTCCCATGAATTTTGATGCTGCCCCATATTTACAAAATCATGTAAAACTGGGTCAGTGCCAAAGACGTACGCCTCCCCAGCGGAGGCATAACGAGGAGAAATGTTTTATTTCTCCTTGTTTTTTCCTTTTTCCATGTGTGCTGCATTCTGCAGCTATCACAGAACCAGGAAAACACCTCTCGGGGCTATTTGTGAAGGAAGATGCCCCTTCCTGCACAAAAGCAAACCTGCCCATGTTGGTGCCAGGCAGCAATTTGTGTGCCAGTGCAAGGGGAACGGACAGGAATGCACCGTATTTCATAATATGGTGAATTCCTGCCCTTTGACATTGGCGTAGGGCAGCCCAGCAAGAATCATGTGGTGCTGCCCTACGCCAATTCCTCATAAATGAGATCCTTTGTTTTTAGCTACACCTTAGAGTACGCACCCACGCTCACTGATCTTTGGTTTGCTAAACACTGTTTAATATAATTTCCCCACCGTAAAAATGATTTGCTCTGGGAATTGGGGGCGCTTATGGTTGTCGATGATGAGAGTACCAGGTTCTAGAAATTTTTGTCAGAACGGGGTCCTTATGCCTAAAAAAGTTTGACAAGGGGGTCTCGGCATCAAAAAGTTTGAAGACCTCTGGCATAAGGCGTGGCAGGGAGTGGCGTTACCTCTGAGTCTTGCATCCTTGGAGGGTGTCCACAAGAGCGCAGTGATGCCCTCCAGCTGTCAGGTGGCATCCCAGCTTTGTACGGGGGCGCGGTTGATGACGTTGCAGGCCTGCCACTAGACTTGTCGAGTTCACGCAGGCAGGCCCTGCGAGCAGAGAGGAGTGGGGGTAAGAAGGATGTCAGCACACGACTGATGGAGGAGCATAGGCCTAATGCCGCCCGGTAAATGGGTTCACTGGCAGCATGCACTAAGTACAGACCATATATGGTAATTCTGGATCCAACGCTGGTGAGCGGCCAGTATTGGCAGGGGAGTGAGGTGAAGGAGGGTGGTGGGGGTAAGGGGGCTCAGGGGAAGGATCCTCATTTAGGGCAGGCTGGAGTGGGGAATAGGGAAGTGGGGGTTGCTGGGAAGTGAATGTGGGTGCCTGCAGTAAGTTCATGGGCGTGGTCTGTGTCAGAGGAGGGGCAGTATGAGGCCAACCAGGTGGGACAGGCGGCAGGGAAGGTAGCGCCAAGTTGTCAGGCCAGGCCCAGCCTCGAGAGTCTAGTCCGACCCATATACCACGATCCGAAGGCAGAACTTGTGTCTTTGCAGCCCCCTCTGGGGCAGCTGTGGACCCAGTACAGCAGAGGCAAGCACGGAACGGCCTTTAGCGCCACCTTCGGAGACAAAACTTCATATCAATGGCTTTACGAGGCTCACTTTGGAGATGGTGGTTGTAGGCAATAGGGAAGTGCCTGGTACAAGTGGTGATATGTAGCATTTTGACTGTGAGAATGAGTTGGTGTTGGATTATGAGGATGATGATGTTGAAGAAGAGGAAATTGTGGATGCTTTGACACTGGAACAGGAGTGGTGAACAGAGCCTAATGGTTTGCATCATGGGTGTGGTGACGTTATTTGGGGAGAGAGTTTTGGTGCCTTACAGGAGACCGTGGCTGAATGCGGTAACAGGAGAAGGGTGACCATTCAAAGAGAGGTGAGATCAGGACGGACGTCTTTGGAGCGGGCCCCGACCTTGAGGCCAGGTAAGAAACCTGATGGTGATCATAAAAAAGGAAGTGGGGTAAAAGTGCAGTCCATAGGTGTAGAGGCATAGGAATTGGTGGACACGGGGCTTCGTCTGTCTTGGGATAAGTATCTCCAAGATCAAGGAATCACTACGGAGGCACCGGGAAGCAGTGGCGGCTCCTCCGCAGTGGCGGAAGAGTGTCGCCCCACTTCCTGGTGCAGAGCAAGCAAACGGAAAAAAATGATGCTCTAGCATCGTTTTATTTTTTGTTTGCCGGCTCTGAGCCAGCTTGTGCATGGCGGGGCGGGCATGGGAGGAGGGAGGAGGAGTGCTTGTGCACTCCCTAAGCCCGCATATGTGTTTGGTTGCCCGTCTCAGGCTTTCAGCAGCCAGACTGGAGAAACCCCACAGACTCCATGACCTGAGCGGAGCGTCTTTCCTGCCCGCTCAGGCCAATCCCCGCGCTGCACTGCAGCATGGGGATGGGATGGGAGTCTGTCCCAGGGGCTGCTGGGACCAGGAAGAGGCCAGCAGGAGCAACGTGGGAGGCAGCTGGCGGCATCAGGTAAGTTTTTGTATTTATTATTATTAGCATGTCCCCCACGCTCCCCCCACCCGCCCCATCACCCTTTGTTAATGGCGGCCGCCACTGCTGGGGAGTGATGGGGTGCAGGAGAGGACTCGGACTAAAGGAAGGGGAGAAGAGTGACGGGGAAGAAGGAGATCAAGGAAATTAAGCACAAGAAACTCCTGTATATGGGGATTACTAAACCGTTGGGGGCTCACTTAATGCTATCAATGAAAGAGTGTATTTGAAAAGGGGAATACATTGAGGTTTTTAAACTTTTGCATAGGGAAGTGAGGGCGAATGAGTGATCCAAGGAAGAGGAATATGAGCTGTCTCTGCGTTCGAGGGTGCCTGTCAATATAGAGAATTGGACTTCGGCCTTTTTGATTCATGCGAGTGTGTATTGCGAGAAATTCCCTGAATGTTGTGTGGCTTTTTTCAAGCACAATGCCGTGGTGCAGAAGGCACAAATTAATTTTGGCAGTTGGGCTTGGGTTCTTTATGATGAGGAGTTTGGGCCTGGTTGTCAGAGGATCCGAATGGCGTTTGGGGACAATTGGATAACAAACTGATTTTACAGACCATGACGCTGGAGAGACCGGCTACTTCCACGTTTACGGCTTGTGGGTGGCCGGTGAAATCTAAGCCCTTTCGAGGGCGTCCCACCCAGCCAGGGGGGCTGCAGGTTGGGGGCAGGCAGGATCCACCGACACTTGTTGGTCCTACAACAGGGAACAATGTTTGCCGGCTTATTGCTAATATCGACATGAGTGTTCGAAGTGCTGGAGGAGGCACACAGTCATCTAGTGTAGGCCTCAGGGGAATAGCTTTGGGCAACTGGGCAGAACCGGGTGTCAGTGGCAGGGTAGTGGGGACCGAGGTAGAAGTAGAGGAGAACAGAATCCTCTGGTAAAAGGCGCTTACTCCAGTTAAGCCTCATGGGCTCAGGCATTGGTTGACACTGTTGGGTAGTACTTCGAAAGAACAGGAATTGTTGTTGCAAGGGTTTAAACATGGTTTTTGGTTGTGTTATGACGGGCCAAGGGAACAGAGATTGGCAGTAAATTTGAAGTCAGTCAGAGGTCATGCAGATTTGATTTGGAGAAAGCTGTTGAAGGAAGTGGGTGAGAGGCGCATAGAAGGACCTTTTGAGGATTGGCCTTTCCAAGTCTGAGGGTCTCTCTGATTGGTGTGGTCCCGAAGAATTACCTGGGGAAATTATGCTGATTCAGTTTTGTCCTTGCCGGATGGCATGTCAATCAGTGATTTCATCCCGGAGGAATACAGTAGAGTTCACTATGCCTCTGTTAACATGGCCATCACGGTGGTGAATCGGTCAGGGCGAGGGTCCTTGATGACAAAATGTGATGTGAAATCGGCCTTTTGTTTGGTTCCAGTTCATACTTCTCATTTTGAGTTGTTAGGCATGCAGTTTGCAGGTTTTTTCTTTGTGAAGAAAGCGCTACCTATCAGTTGTTCTATTTATTGTTTTTTGTTTGAAGTTTTCAGTTCTTTTCTGCAGAGGTTGTTAAGATATTCTGTGGGGAAGTTGATTATGATTCATTACCTGGATGATTTCCTTGTGGTGCATGCACAAGTGACGGAGGAGTGTGCAGAAAGCTTTGCAGAAGCTTCAGGAGTTGATGAGGGATGTAGGGTTCCCGTTGACCCGAGAGGCAACTGTTGGCCCAGTTGAGGTGATTACCTTTTTGGGAATTGAATTGAGCTCTAGGTGCTTAGAGGTGCATCTTTCCAAGGACAAAAAACAGAGGTTGCTCCATCTGTTGGACAGGATGTTGCTGAAGTCCAAGGAACAGGTGAAGAACATTCAGATACTACTGGGGCACCTAACATTTGCTTGTACTACTTCTACAAGGGCAGGTAGGACATTTTGCACGCATTTGGATTTGGCCCTGATGGGAGCGTTCTTGCCACACCACAGAGTACATTTGACATTGGGGAAAAAGAGGATCTCGGGATTTGGCTGACATTTTTCTGTGATTTCAACGGCGTTCCCATGGTTGGTTTGGAGGAGCAGGTGGAAGGGTCCCTGAAACTTTTCTCCGATTCGGCCAAGGGGCTCAGTTTTGACAATTTTTGGCAAGGGAAGTGGTGAGCAGAGATGTGGCCAGAAGGATGGAAGACAGGGGGTCAGAGCATTGCTTTTCTGGAGTTCTTTCCATTGGTGGTCGCAGTTTGTTTGTGAGGACGCCTTTTTGCAAACAGAACAGTCATGTTTAACATGGACAATTCCACAGTGGTGAATTTCATCAATAAGCAATTTGTGAGAGACCCAAACATTTTCTGTTGCTGTCACCATAGCAGGTACGTTAGCAGGGTAGCCTATTTTGGTAAGTTGTTTTGGGGTTATGAACCATCCGCGGGGGAAATGGGAAGGAGAATTTTTCAGCAAGAGAGCGGGGAACTGGGAGCAGGGTACAACGTCCAGTAACGCTCTGTATTTTGAAAGAGATGATCGCGGTGCTGCCGCAGGTTTTCAGAGATGATCATGAGAGTTTGAGGTTTCCAGTGATCATGATGTGTTTGTTTTCGGTGCTTTCAGGGTGACAGGTGGTGGGGACAAAGCTCAAGGATGGTGTTCGGTGGGAGGACGTCAGAGTGTGTGGCCAGTCAGTGCAAGTGTGGTTGTCCAGGTCAAAGACAGATCAATCAGGGAGGGGAATGTGTGTCTCATTCAGTGCTTTCTCAGATTCTCGGGTCTGTCCATGGACATGGTGGGTGAGGTTGGTGAGGCAGAGTGAGGGCCGCAAGGAGGTTTTCAGGCATGCATATGGCACGACAAATTTGCCATCGCTGGTGCCGGGGGGTTTACGTTGGGCTGTCAGTTTTTGGGGTTTCCCTGCTCAGGAGTTTGGGACACCTTTTCATATCAGGGTGGCTACGGAGGCAGAGTGGAGAGGGTGGTCAGGAGTGGAGATTAAGAGTGTGAGGAGGTGGAGATCGGATTGCTACCAGAGGTATTTGAGGTTGGTCTGGATGCTGGGTGAGCATCGTTAATTATTTTGTTTTTATTCTAGATTGTGTTGTGGGCCCCAGGAGAGAATACATAGAAGTTTGGATATTAGGCATTCTTTCGTAAAATGAACAGTACGACATGCAGTGACTAGGAGATGTGGAAGGCAGCTGGGGTTTCACGATACAGAAGCTCCGCTGAAGTGGTTTGGGAAAGGAAGACTGAGGTGGTATGAATTGCTGATCGAGCTTTATTCCTTAGCGAAGGAGTGCCCATACCCAGACATGCTTGTGCTCCATTTTGGAGAGAATGATTTGGAAAAAATGAAGGGACTGGCGCTCTTGAGTGCATAAAAAGAGGACCTGAAGGAGACAAACTATTTGTGGTCAGGTACGACCATTGTGTTGACTGAGTTTTTACCATGCAGAGCTTAGCGTGGGGGTAGTGAAACCTGAGGTGATTGACAGAGCAGGAAGAAAAACGAAAAAGGAATTGCGAACATTTTGTAAGGCGCAAGGCATGTTTTTCCCGGAGCATAGTGACATAAAGTTTGAAAGTGTTCAATTTTTTAGGGATAATGGTGTTCACCTGTCAGTGTTTGGCACGGAATTGTATCTAATGCAGTTGAGAGCTTTTTTGGCAGAATTGTTGCACTTGAAGGTAGATTTGAGTATACCTCAGTGAAGTAGACAGGCAGTGGGAACAGAAAAAAGCCAGGGGGGTTTTCTGGTTGCAGTTGGTTGAAATAGTTTTAACATATTAAAGGAAAAAGTTGTTAATTTTGAGACCCAGTACAGGAAGCAGGGGGAGGATGGGTTTGAAAGCAACAGTGGTCAACGCAGGGTGGTTGGATGTGTGAAGTTTCATTGAGGAAATTGGTGATGGGAATTTTGGGATAACTTATGGGAAGGGGGAGGAGGATGGATAGTTATTATTATGTATAGTGAGGATGGGGTTTTAATTAGTATGTAAGGCTTAGTGCCAAGGTTGTTGGTACATGAATTGTGGCATATCTTATTAAAGCTGCCTTTTTCACATTATAATGATTTCCAGCGTGTTTCCTGGATGTGCCATCCTGCATGATGGGGTTTTTGGGGGGATGGGCAGCATGCCCTGCCCCCTCTGGAGCTTTGGGCGGGTTGTAGGGTCAAAGAGCAGGGGGAAAGCGGGATTGACTGGTTTAGCGCATGGGTGGGCCCTAGGGACATATGGACAGGGAGATGTGGTCACCTGGCGTCATCTTGTCACCAGTAGTGACCCACACTGGTTGGCAGGGACAGTGTACAAGTTTTTTATGCCCTCCCTCCCACCCTAGGAGCTTTGCAGGGGGGCATGTTTGGGTTTTAGCTGTGGTATCGTGTTTGATGAGTCAAGGGATTTTTTCTGGTTCCTACGTGAATTTGTTTTTTGTAATACATTAAAGGGAGGGGGCCGAGCACCCCCCTCCCAGGCCGGTTGTGGCCCCGGG
Source organism: Calotriton arnoldi (assembly GCA_963921515.1). Lineage (NCBI taxonomy): Eukaryota > Metazoa > Chordata > Amphibia > Caudata > Salamandridae > Calotriton > Calotriton arnoldi. The sequence goes on from CAWUFW010008221.1 coordinate 804,298, forward strand.
GCCCAGCCTCTTTTTTTTAAAAATAGTAATGGGAGGGGGGCTGCGCCACCCCTCTTCCCGGGCCGATTTCGGCTCGGGGGACCCCATCCCCCGGGGCCCGGCCTCTCTTGTGGGTGCCCTGGTCCCCCTTGTCTCCTTCAGACTGGGTATATCCGTAAGGAGGTGCCAATGTTTTCTTACCTCATTATAAATTGAGTTGCTACAGATGTTGTATTGTGTGTTAAAAGAAACTGGAGTTGCTCTGGTCTTCCTTGGAACATTATCTGTCAGAGTATTTATTCTAGGCAACCTCGCAATTCTCTTTTCAGCTTTTTCCAAAGTTCCTAGTTGATATCCCCTTGCAAGGAATCGTCGTTTAGTCTTTTGATGTTTTCAGCGAAAGTATCATCAGAACCACAGTTGCTTCTGATACGTACCATTTCCCCGTATGGTATGTATTTATTTAGTTTTGTTTACATCTATAAGAAACCATAAGCAGTGCACATTAAATACAATGCAACATAAAAATAAAATGAAACAAATCTGAGGTTTCTTATCTGGAGGATTTGATACACCTGATGGATTTCTTGAAGAAAAGGGTAAGGAACCCATAACCTAACACCAGATCAAATCCAGGGTCCCTTCCTTTCCTCCTAAAGAGATAGACATAACGACCGGTAAGTTCTATGACAGGATTCTCAGGAAAACAAATTGACATAATATTCAGACAATCTGCATACGTTACTTCATGAACATATAGTATGCGGAAATACATAGTCACTGTACAAAGCAGATGCTAGAATACTCAAGAAACAGGAAGAATGAAGAAGCAGGGAAACTAAAGGCAGGAGGGAAGAGAGGTGGAGGAAAAAGCAGCTTTACCTGGATGTGGGCAGGATCCCCAGAGGCTTAAGGATAATGATCACCCCAAGTTACGAGAACCCTAATCCGAGCATGTTGAGAGAATGGGCAGAATGTAATTTAGAATCATCCAGAAGATTGGTTCAAATCTTGGTAAAATATGCGGATCCTGACCGCATTGAGTTGCAGAAACAAATAGATGAACTTAATGATGAAATTGTTCAAATGGGATCAACTGAGGCAATAACTAAAATGCGGGAAGAAATGGAGCAAGACTACGCAAGGAAGAAGATAAGATCAAAGATAGAAAAACATATAAATTTCAGCGCGACAAAGCCGACTATGAAACTGGGCAAATCTTTACGTTTTCCAGGAAATATGATTCACTTAAAACTCAAAAGTCCAGCTGTAAAAATGATAGGGTGCAAGCACCAATGACCAATAGGGAATCACAAGCCGCTACATCAGCCTCAGACTTCAGCTCTACATTGGACAGTGAGTCAGAATCGGAATCAAACAGACATGGATCAAGTCAACCGTTGCTAAAACTCTCCCTAGCAGAAGAACTGGATTTTTTACGCCAGGACAGAAGGCAAACATTACGACCGAGAAACAACAGAGGCGGCAGAGGAAAAACCGAAAACGGCGTGAAAGGACAAAATCCAACAGGCGGCGACAAAAACAAGAAGCAAGTTACAGGCAGGAGGTTTTGTGATGCTAATACAATAATCAACCTGGCACAAATCGATCTAAATCAGGTGTAAACACAACTTTTGTCTCTAGGTTTATCTTATTGCCCAGAAAGCAGCTTTAATTATGCACAAACAAGAATGGATGTGTTTAAATTCATATGCAAATTAAAGCTGAAAAAATATCATCTTCTCCGAAAAGTCAGCGACAGTGCTAGCAATTTTCAGTCTGAAACTTTTCCATCAAATACAACAAATCTGACGATTTCAGACATGCCATTACTAAAAGAGTTGCAAGAATTGCAAGATGAAAATGAAGGCTCCAGATCTTTGGGTAATGGCGAAGGCACAGTTTTACATGCACCGTCACAGCTTAATACATATGCAAGGACTTTTTCACCTTTCAGAACAAAGTCCATATTCAACCCGATCATGCCCCGTGATTCATTAGACATATTTAATGAACAAGCAACATCTCAAATCAAAAATTTGAACCATTGCATATAGAGAACCAGATTAAGATTCAGCAAACGTGATTCCCAATATCATCAATTGATTGACAAGCTGCAGAAAAACAACCAAATTGTCATCAGGAACTCTGATAAAGGCGGGAACATTGTCATTTGGCCTAAAAAGGATTATCTAGAGGAAGCACAACTGCAGTTGAACGACAGAGACTGTTATAAAAGAAGTAGTGCTTAGTCAGTCCGTGTTATTTGTAATGAGTTCTATTGAAAGCTATTAGCATGGAAAGTGCAGGTCTCTTGAGTTTGGAAGAATATAAATGTCTTAAAAATGATTGTCCAGTCATGCCAGTAATCTATTTTATACCAAAGATTCATACAAATCTAGCTAAGCCTCCAGGGAGACCAATAATTTCTGCACGAAATAGCCTATTGGAGAATACATCCCGGTATATAGACTATTTTCTGCAGGAACATGTTAAGGGACTGCCATCCTATATACAGGACACAAGTGACTTTCTTCAGAGGATACAAGATCTAGCTTGGCATGATGATTATCTCCTGTGACAATGGATGTTACATCACTTTACACAAGCATCAATCACAAGGATGGTATTAGAGCACTTCAGCACTTTCTTGGCAATAGAGAAATTCGTTTGTTTCAACATAGCAGAATGTTAATCCATATGACATCTTACTGCCTAGAAAATAATCTTTTCATGTTTCAAAATCAAAATAAGGGCCTCAATACCCCATTAGAAATGTCCTGTCCCGATGTCTCAGAACACCGAGCAACACCAGCCACGCCAGCCATGCCACCACCCAGTATTCCTCTGTATGGCCGCCCATTTCTAATGGGGTATTGAGGCCCTTATTTTGAAATATAAGCAACGTGAATACCGAAGCGTCACCAACACTCTGGGATGATTGCTGCCTCCCAATTGGCCCCGGATTCAGCCAATTATTACGCTGGACATTTTAAATAATGCTATCATAGTGCAGATTTTATGTGGTTTGAGCGCACTGAAGAAAGCACAATGCTGAAACGCGTCTGCGAGAATAAACCATTTGAAAAACATCCCCTGAGTGCACCTACCTTTTTTTGAGTTGTTGTGGAGCAAACTGATCCCACATCCGTTTTCAGGTTGCACCCGTCGCGAGTTCGGCAGTCTTTGTGGGAAGTTGTAAACGGATATATATATATATATATATATATATATATATATATATATATATATATGCAAAAACAGAAGCAGAGAACTCTGGGTAGTTCTCAAGTTTAGGTGGAAAGCAGCTCCAGTAAGAGCACTCTCAACACCAGCGACACTCTAAATTTGCTCACCTCAAATGTCTGCTTTTCTATCAAAGTTTTTAAGCATAGGATTAGCGCAGTGCTATCCACGCCGAGATAGAAAGGGACAAAGTCTTTTGCCATCTTTGTCCCTTTCTATCTCGGCGTGGATAGCACTGTGCTAATCCTATGCTTAAAAACTTTGATAGAAAAGCAGATTGCGAGTCGCAATTTCAAATGTACAACAGTGTCTGAGACACTGATTGCGATTCCCAATGGGGTCGCAAAATGCGAGCCTCATGAATATTATTGAGGCACTCGCAATTTGCGTACCCATTGGGAATGGCTGGCCCTCACAGGGATGGTGGCCTGCTGGGCTCAGCAGACTTCCATGTCTGGGACTGCTTTTAAATAAAACAGTTTTTTTTTTAAATGCAGCCCGTTTCCTTAAAGGAAAACGGGATGCATTAAAAAAAAAAAATGAAACGTTTTTGTTTAATTTTCTTTAAGGGCAGGTAGTGGTCCCTGGGACCTCTGCCTGCCCCTAAAAATATTTTCCCCTGCATTTGCAAAGGGGAAGGGGTCCGCTGGGGGACCCCTTCCCTTTTGCGATTGCATTACCACCCTCTTGAAGAGGGCAGTAAATTGCGAGTGTTATGCAACCGCAATTGCGGTCGCAAAACATTCGTACATGGCTTGTGAGTCGCTATTAGGAAGGGAACGCCCCTTCCTAATAGCGAGTCGCAAAACACTATTTTATGAGTCTCAAATTATTTGCGACTCGCAAAATAGTGTTAGTACATGGCCCAGAGGAAAATTGCATGCGCAAACGGGTCGCAAATCCGTTTGCGCATGGAATTTTTCGTCGTACATCTGGCCCAAAATGTGTACAGCGGCTGTGTGTTCACGAATGTGGTCTTCTTAAACCATACTGCTTACGTTTTGTAAGGATGTAAGCAATGGGCATTGAAACGGGTCCCTTCTGGGCCCTGCGGTCATGGCCTTAACTTTTCAGGCAAAAGCACTCACTAATTTCTGACTAATCAGTGTAAATAGAAAAAGGTAACCATGTTGTTCCTGCTTACATTTCACATGCTTTACTTAATCTTGCATTCCCTATGAGTGTTTGCTTTTTATAGGATGTTGTTAATTTTTTTTTAGGCAGCATATTGCTCTTGTCTAGTGCGTAATTTGAATTAAGTCACATCCAGGTGTTTATAGCGGATCAATGCAGTGCAAGTTTCTCTCAGTGGGGCAGTATGGTCTTCAGTGGCGGAGAGGATGTGACACTATGGTCAGTGCTGCTGAATTTGGAACTGGGGAACCAGGTTCAGCCTTCATAACCAGTCCACCAGACCACTCCCCCTGAGAGAGCACATTCCCATGCTAGACCTTAGAAGGCCCTGCAAGATCTTAAAAGCCCTGGTGTCTTAGCACCAGCAGGTGGACCCTAGCAGTGGCAAGTGTGGGTTAACCTTGAAGGCCTGTCCACCACAATTCATTCTGAAGTTCACCTCCAGTCTTGCAGGCAGGCCTATGAAGCAGCACACCATAGAGTGACAGTGAGAGTCACTGAGATCACAGGACCCTTGAGCAGGGTGGCTCTAGGGCAGTGCGACCGCACCAGGCGCTGACCAGCAGCGGTCCGTGCAGGTAACAGCGGAAGGGCAGAGGGGCCGGGTAAGGGGGGATTTCGAGGGACGATGCCGAGGGAAAATTAAATAAATAGTTAATTTTCCTTCTGCATCGTCCCTCGAAATCCCCCCTTACCCGGCCCCACCGCTCCAACGCTGTTACCTGCACGGACCGCGGATGGCGCTGACTTCAGGTGGGGGCGTCGTGTTTGAAAGTATAATATGGTTTTAAAAGCACTTGCTGCCTCCTTCCTGGCCTCCAACAATTTTCGGCAACAATAAAAATGTCATGATAACTCCAGTGATTAATGTTCTTAGTAGAGAGAGATGGTGTTTTGTCTAGTGGACGTTTTGACTCATGGAAAGGAAGCGTAGAGGGTTAATGTGCCTGCTGCTAAGAACATTTACCATGCAGATCACAAAGTGCACATAATGTAAATAGGACAGTGGGTTACTGCTTTTGTCAGAGAGATCCTATTGTTACTTGCAGTTAATAAGTTAAAATCCTAACATAGAACCATGAGCTATTAACTGTCCTGTAAGAGCTGCATGCAATCTGCAAGGTATAAATTAGAGTGTTATGGTTTTTTCTCCAGTCTTTGATTATCCTAATGTTGCAAAATGGGTTCATTTGGGTAGAAATCAATTCTGTTTATTAAAGAGAACCGCCAACCATGGTATTACGTTTTAAATTCTGAGTTTGTGTTTCTCCAGACCAATCACTATTAAACTATGCTGCCTACTAGTATGGCGGTCATGTGACTCCTACACCTTGTAGTCCTTTGTCTTATGTAACATTTCCTATACAGTGATTTACACATGTATGATTGATTGTCTCTGTGTAATATGTGTGATGTAAAGTGCTCTGACACCCTACACTGGTATTAGTGGTGCTGTAAATTTTCTGATACTTTATTATTTTGACATTTGTACACATGCTAACAGTCTATGCAAAGATTTTCCCTTATTAGTACCAGTGGAACCTACAACTGCAGCAGTGAGAAAGGTGACCAGTCAACCTTTGCAAAGGGCCCTCCCCAACAGCACAAGTCACATTTTTTAGTAACTTTTGATCCGTTTGAGCTATAAACAATTTATCAGTTAAAATCGTCAGATTATGCAGCAGATGATATATTATGTGGCAAATATGGCAGAGCCATAATTATGTAGAAAACATTTGCAAACTAGGATATTTTGCCATTCATGTTTTAACTGCTCTTGTGGAAAAAGGGAGAAGTGATGATGACAGAAACTCCATGGCTCAGGGACAAAAGGCTTGTGCTTCCACTTTTAAGGATATTTGGGACATTCTGTGATTGGAAACTTATCCCACTTTGTGAACGTATTTTAATGTCAATAACTCATATTAAACCTTAAATAAACGTGTATCCATTGGTTAAATTAAATAACGTAATAAGCTGTAACCGGTTAGTGGAAACAAATACTAAAAATTGGGATATTTTGCTCTTTCTGCCACACCTTTGACTCCGCCCACTGACCCAATCCACAGGTTATTCCCGCCCTCTGATTCTCCGCCCACAGTTCCCCTACTTTTTTCCCCCCCACTTCGACCACTGGCTACAACCCTTTTTAGCGGTCGCAAACGGCCCGATTTTCCGCTTGGCACAGCTAAATTCTGACATACATCTGGCCCCTGATCTTTTGGGGAGCCATGATAAAGGCCTTCAGGGACCCTCCCAATGTGCCAGACCCCATAAAGGGCCCACTGGACAAAAGAGTCAGGAGCGAGGAGCCCATGCAGCGGGAGGATAGGGTGGCACCTATGGGTGAGGGAATGCCTGAATGTGTCACATGGGGAAGATATGAAAGTCAATGTCTCAAAATACATTGGCGTCTCCCTCTCGTTTACTTCTTTAATAAGACTTCACACCGCAACAAACTCTGTAGGCGCTGAGGCAGGAATGATTGTTATCAAGCCGAGTGTACCACGTGATCAACCAATTCCGAACCTGGCAGACCGTGTGGATCTGGGGGCGGCGCCTTTAGTTGACTGGCCTCGGGTTGACGTCCTGATGCATTGTTCGGCCATTTCTTCTCCTGATTCATATTTAGCGCGAACTCTGCCTGAAGCAACTGGAGCGCTCGTATGAAAACAGGTAATACACTGAAGGCGGAATTCCATCTTGTACTTTTTTGGGCTGCTTGGTCGGCCCCCGGATTGAATAAAAAGAACCCGCTCGCAGATCGGAAGCAGGAGCTCTTGGAGCACCTTTCCTGAAAAGCTTACTTCTTCAAGCTGGGGCGCGTGCTCAGAATACCCCTCTCCGAGAGAAGGGTCGGTCGGTTTTAGGAAAACACTGATTGGTCTCCTACCCCTGCGCTCCTTTCCGTGACATCAAATCCTGTAAACAGTTTGGCAAATTGTATGGCCGTGACCAAGTGGTGCGTATTCTGCTTGGTCGCCCCTTTCCAAAACAGGACATGCTAGATGCCGGTAACAGGTCTTTGACTAAACAATAAGCACAGCTGCACTTCAATACAAGCCCAAAGGGTGATTGATAGTGATGATTTAAAAATTAACAATTAAAATAATGGAAGCATTAGCAAAGACCATAAGTCTGCCGTTTAGAATCAAAGTTGTTTTTTCATTGATTCGCAAGGTTGTACATGTGAGCATCTTTGTGGGGGGTGGGGCGTGCGAGTTTGTGTGAATGTATTTATGGGTGTGCATAGATGAATAGAGGAGAAAGTTCATGGATGGATGTTGTAATGGATAGTTGAGTGATTGCCAAAGTAGAGGAGGCAGGGCTTTAAGTGGGCCGGGGCTCACCGGTGCTGAGCACCGGCAGTTTTTTAAAGGGGGCCTCGAAACGGGTCTCTATCGGGCTCTGTTTTTTGACCTGGTACAGGTGGTCCGTTTTTTTTCGGACTGCAGTGACAGCAGGCACATCGATGTGTGCGTGCTCACACTGCTCACTAGTGGAGAAGTTACGGCATGACGTCATGCCAGGTGAGCGTTCTAGTGGAAGGGAAATCCTTTAAAGAGTCATTTTCTCTCTGGATTTCCCTTCTCTTTTTGATACTCAGAAGCAGCACCATCGTCGTGGTGTCACCAGGGCTTTAAGTGGGAGCGTTTTCAATATTATATACAAGCCATAGTTGCTGCTAATTTATCTTATGCAACTAACAACCATTGACAAATCCAACAGTCCTAACTTGTTGTGGGTATGGTGTTACTTGTTGTATCATACATATATCTGGATGCAATGACAAACAGCAAAATACAAGTCGGGCGGCACACTATGCTAAGCACAGATTTTTAGCTTAGTGTTTTAAAGCCACGCCCTTCATTACATTGACCACGCCCCTTTGAGACACTTCCCAGTTTTTTCATCCCACTTAAAGCCCTGAGATGAGGTATGCATGTGTGGGAGTGCATGGATGCATGAAAGGATGGGTGAGTGCATGGATGAATGGATAAGTGAGTGAGTGTGAATGAGTTCTGCTTAGATAGACTAGTGGATGAAGAATGAATGGGTGAATGAATGAATGGACGACTGACTGCACAATGGTGAATGAGTTGTCATAGTTTGTGGCAGAGGAAGCTGAAAGATTGGTAGGACATGCAAGCCAGACCAAACATATAACTAAAAGAACAGAGTAGGCTATTCAGAGAATGTAGATCTGACCCCCAACTCACTTTGGACCCATCTTCATCCCTCTGTCACATCAACTATTGCCCTACCAAGCATCAGGGGTTCGACTAATGCATTTTAGTGCTGCTGTCTGCATCACTACACCGAAATGCTAATGTCGCACATGATAATAGCTCCTCTATGTGCAACTTGATGATGTATCTCTGTGGGGTTATGTAAACTCAGTAGCCAGCACTTGATGTGTTGCCCCAGGCAGTAGTTACAAGCCTGGCCTTTGGTAAGGAGAGGTGTCTCATTGCCAAGGAAATCGGTCTGGGGCCCAGCTAAGTAGTTTACTTTACTTTCACTGAAGCCAGTAAGAGTTTCGCACATTGCCTATCGCTGGGTCATGAAATTATTTGACCGCATGTTTTTGAGGCACTATGAAGACCAACATGTCTTCCAAACTTAACAATATTTAATATAAAAAATTCTAATATTCTCAGAATTAGAACATTTTCAATTCTATTTATTCACAAGATCATTGTTTTTATTTATAGATCTGGTATCACTACTAACAAGCATTTGCAACACCAATAGGTCTGGCTTATTTTAGCCATATTTTCATTGTGTGATATGTCTAGATGCAGTAAACGATAGTTCACAGAGGGAGGCACTCAAATATTTGTCATTGTTTCATTTATTTAAGAGAAAGTGCCACTCGAAGTGTCACACATTTGACATTAGAATGTGACTCATACCGCATGGTTCCAACTGGAACCATATAAATGTCATACATAAGCAGTCTGGAAACTTTGGCCAGCCCACTTAAAGTCATGGGTGTCAGCAACCTTGTGGTTGAAAAAACAGACATCTGTAAACATGCTTCCCTAGAGCGCACCACAAGGTCGCTGTTCTGCTCAGATCCGTGTTCACGGGGAGGCAAGATAGTACCACCTCTTTCCATAAGGGGCGGAGTTAATCAGAGCGTCCAATAAGCAGCCGGGGTCAATCTCACGAGCCGACTATTTTCATAGAGAGGAAGGAATCTTCAAAGAGCGACAGCGTCAAAACCGAGAGGGCGCGCGGCTTCTGCGGCTGAGTGACTGACGTTCCTTCCCCCTGTCGTTTCCAGAAATTGGGCACGACCGGAGCCATGGAGTCTGAAGCCGTAGAAGGGGTGGGCGCAGGCCCCGTGGAGCCCACGGTGAGAGCTTACTTAGAGCGGGGCAAACGAACACATCTAAAATGTCGAGTCAGTTACATTGGAGGACTGGGCAAAAAGTGAGCAGGTGACAGAAGATCCAGGAAGTTCAAGAGGGCACACTAGTGCGTGTCGGGACAGGACTAGTAGGAAAAGTAGCGTGGGGCGGCGGACCTTGTACACGAGGGTAGAGGGCACACGACGGCGGTGGTGAGGCGTGTGGCGTTGTGCCTAGGAGCAACAAAAACTCTTCTTCTGAAGGAGCACTGGCGAGGGGTAAGCGGAAAATAGCAGCCAATATCGACAGGACACAGAAGATGGGAAGGGTGAGTGGTATTGGAAGCGGAGCAGAGCAGTTTGGGGACTCCGTGCCAAATATTAGAATAGCTAGTTTGAGAAGGGGAGTGTAATCTGCGGATTAAGAGTACATTTTATTGGTACCATGGACAGGGTTGGATTGGGATTAAAAATCGGCCCGTGCATGCTAAAAAAAAAGTGGCCCACATTTGCATTATGCCTTTCCGCAAAACACTGCTTCAGCGAAATTTTATTAAAAAAAGGGGGGGGGGGGGTTTAAAAAAAAAATGCACGGATTAGTTTACAATGGTGAAACACACCTGAAAACAAGTGAGGCCACTTCTGCTCAGGCCCCTGCCCCGCTCAGTATGCACACATTAATTGGCCGGCCCAGCGAGAGAGATCTGCCCGTTGATAAAGGGGAGGTAATGGACGCCCATCTGCCTCCAGAAAGTCCACTCAGGCACCCACTGGGCCGCTGGCTGCATCGAACAACGCAGAAACCGCCCAAATCGACCCCCCCCAGGCAGCTCAAAACAGCAGCCCACAGCTGGAATTCGGATACCGGCCCCTCGGGCATTGCCCGAGTGCCCGCGTTACCAATCCGATGCTGACCATGGATAGCTCAGAGAGAGCCTCGAGAATCTCTCCTATCATTGTACAGAAGGTCGGCGGTTCTAGGAATTTTAGGGTCCTGGGCAGAAAGGAAATGTGCTAGGCGGCTGCCGCTTAATTTGTATACAACGTGAGCCATTCAGGGCTGTTTGCATCTCTATAGATGACTTCTGCTGAATCTGCTTTATGCAGAACCTTCCTGAGCTGTAACCTTTTCCTGCCTGTCAACCACCTACAGGCAGGGTTGTATTGGGTTCCAAAGTAGGCCCGGGCACCCTAAAAAAAAAGTGAATACGAAAAAAGGGTTTGGATCAGTGCGGTATGCGATGGCGCCTGCTCGTGTGTACGTCATTGTAAGGAGGTTCTTAGTGAAATACGGTGCTACAGGCGGGGGGATAACCCTAAACCCCTCAACGGACACAAGGTCAACAAATTTCTATACAGGATGCCTGTGCACACGTTGTAGTGATACGCAGAGCAAATTCTGCGTCTATGAATTTATGAAATATTGGGAGAACCACGACAAAAAACAGTCAAACAAATAATACATAAGAGGAACACTCCAAGTATCACGTGTTTCTGTGTTTAATGAAGATCGATTGCCCAGCCAACACGTGTTTCGTCAGGGTGGAAACCCACGACTTCTTCAGGGCTAGAGGATGTACAATGACACAGTATCAGACACTACAGCACATTAACAAAGTATGTACTGATTGTTATGGCGACACGTGACATAGTGCAGAAACACCCTTGGTGACATACCCATAGTAGTGTGAACAGTTACTCGAGAATGGATAGGTCCTATAGGTGGAGTAAAGTCCAGTGGTGTGAGAGGGTGTCAAGAGACTTTCTAGTTTGGCACATAAGTTCTGTGGGCGCATAGTAATGTGACGCCGGTGTAAAGTGCAACATCTTTGGGACTAGCAAAGTCTAGATATAGTATCTCATTTATGCAGTAACATCATAATTTGTGAGCATATTAGTTAGTCATAGCGTACCAAAATAGCTGTATCTCGGCATGGTATTTAGTGAGTGTCTAAACTACGTATAATAATGCTTAAGTAGTAAAATACATCTAACAAAGTTCAAAACAAGACACGATCTATCAAAAAGTGGGGGGAGAAGGGAGAGAGAAAGTCAAGGAGAAAGAGTGAAGGGGAGAGTGTATCCAATGTATAGCATGGTCAGGAGAGCAAATAACCTAAGTATTAATTCATACCTATTGGGCGAGATAGCTGAAAGTTGATCGATCTGTGAAGACAAGAGTATGTGAAGTATGGATCAATAATCCATCTAGACCATGTGCTCAAGGGCTGCGCTACCGCGTATGCACAATTGTATCGGAGACAAAGGGGAGGCTTACCTCTCCGCCGGTTGTACTTCCGTCCCGGCTGTTAAGGGAATGGTGTTTCCAGAAAGCGAGTATCAAAGCGATTAACGGACCCGATTACGTGTCTGGTGAAGTGTCACTGTTGGCGAAGAGGAGGCAAATTTAGGAATAAGTAAATGTGGATGGTGCAGGCTAATGCATCCATATAGGCGGGAAAAGGGAGACCGAACCAGAAAAGGTTCCGCGAATGGGGGGTTCATAAGCCCCCAGGGACAGAAGTAAAGCATGGCAGTATTTAACCGAAGTTCAAAAACACAATAGCCACCCTCTGTGAATGTCTTATAGTGTGGAAACTAGCCCTGAAACAATAGCCAGGTTAAAAACAGTAAGTGACATGTGAGTTTATCAGAAGTTAAAACCAAGCGTAAATGGTGTCTTATTATTAAAAGCCAATAGAGAGTGCAGACCCGGCCACCAAGTATGGGCTGTGGATACCTTCGGGGCGTAGGTAGTGCGTCAAGAGTAATGCAAAAGAACAGTGCTTTACCTACAATCCACGTGGTTTAAGATTCGCAGCGTACGAATGAGAGAGAGCCGGGTGAGGCTCTGTCCAGGGTCAATAATCCTGCAGAAAAAAGGGTGCTGTAAGTAATGGCGCGGTCCGTAAGCCTGTGGAGGCTTCGGAGGATGGTAAATAAGAATTCTTACCTCCTGGGAGTCTGTATGGGACAGCGAGTGCGCTGCTGTTTCTGTCGACCCAGGTCGATAACCGGAAGTCTGGTTACGTCGTGGGCCCGTCTTTTAAGGAGAACAGAAAAAGGCTGTCACAGCAATAACTGGAAGTCTGGTTACGTCGTGGGCCCGTCTTTGAAAGAGAACAGCAAAGGCTGTAACGCCAACCTCAGTTCAGCAATGAACCAGGAAGTGAGGAGTGTACGCGAGTACAGTCGGACGGAAAAGCGAGTATCTATGAAGCACGTGTAACGTTGAAAACAGTGGTTCACCACGCGAGCAAGAAAGTAGAAGACAAGGGTGTAAGGTTAGAGTGATACATAGGAAAGAATATAGGAAAAAAAAGTGTAGAGCTTGAAGGGGTAATGCATCTAGTTATTGTGCTCCCCTGCATGCCAATGAGGATAGTTATGAGGCCACTTGTCCTTGGCAATGGGAAACCTCTTCCCCATTCATTCAATAGCTAAGAAGTGTACCGGGACAAGTACGAATATTTAAAAAAAAAATGAGGAAATATCCTTGTATAGAATCCAGTATTTAAAAAAAAACCTTTATTTATTATTTTACAGCTTTTTGCATTTGTATAGACAGTACAACAGTTTTACTCTTCCTTCTTCAGAATTTACAGCAGCATGGTGCTCACAACAGTAGAGTTTCTATCATGTGACATTGTGTACCCTTGACACAAAAGGCTTAACCCCAATGCAACTCTCTTTCATGTTCACAGCATTAACATCAATCCAGTGCATTAATCTATTCATACCATTACATTTCCGGGCCCTCCTCACTGGCCCTGCTAAGTAAATAGTTTCTCAGAGGTTGCCAAATATCCCTAGGCCGTGACTTGGGGGGGGTTGCAATTTGGAATATAGTTCACTGTGTCACAGTATGTCAGGCTTTTAAGCTGTTGGAGTGCCCCTCCGGCCTCAATGTATGGCCAGTTCCCTCTTTGCCATAAGGAGAACTATTCCTATGTACCTGCGCTGCGCTCTTGGCATATCCTCGGTATACCCAATAGTGCTAACAGAGGAGAAATCTCAATCTGTAAGTTGGCCATGTGTTGTAGCGCGTCAAAGATTTGTCCACAGTATTCTGCTATCTCACTGCAAGTCCATCTCATGTGGATAAAGTCCGCCGCAGGTGCTTGGCATTTAGGGCATTGTGTCGTACGAGACGGATCTATGTGAGCCACTTTACCGGCGTCATGTAGATCCTGCGTAGGAATTTGTAGTGTATTAGGTTGTGTCTGTGATTGCAGTACACTGTGCGTGTGTATTTGCAACACTTCTGCCATACCTTGTCAGTTAGAGGATGCCCTAAGTCTGTTTCCCATGTAGTTCTCATTTTGATGTCATGGATGGGCATTAATTCCAACCCTGAGCTATATAGTTTCGAAACTAGCCTGTCTCCCTCATCTGTGATAATCAGTTTAAGCGGCGTGAATGTGTTAGGTTCCAGCGGATAGGTAGTTATGCGTGACCGTAGTGCGTTCTGAAGTCTAGCCAGCACAAAGTGATCTAAATATGGGGCACCTACCGATCGCGTATCCTCGGTGCGTGAATATATGTGGCCCCAAGGGAAAGCATCTCTAAATGTGCACACACCATACCTCTGCAGTGTGCGCTTAACTAGGGGTTCTGACATAATAGGTAACCATGGGTTGTTAATCAAGGGGAGTTGGGAGGTTTAACATTCTGTGCCTCCTGTGACCCGTAGCAGTTTCCTCCAGGCCCAGCAAGTAGTGGACAGTGTTTGAATGTCAATTTGATCTTTTGGCATCCCCACAGGTAACATCGCCCGCAGTGGAATAGGGACTGCTAAGTCTGCCTCCGGTTTGGCATAAGGAATCCGATCGTCAGGGTGATACCAATGCCATGCATAGCTGCACTGTGCTGCTAGGTAGTAGAGCTGCACATTCGAGACTCCAAACCCCCCTTTTTTGTATGGGAGCACTAAAGTGTCCCATCCTTTTCGCGGCTGACTTCCGCCCCAGACCAGTCTCATCAGCTGCGTGCGCAATCTGGCAAAAAACGCATTAGTGAGGGGTACAGAGATATTGTTAAAAAGATATAGCAACTGGGGTAGAACTACCATTTTTATTATGGCTATTCGTCCTGCCATTGACAGCGGCAGTTGGATCCGCCGATCTATTTTAGTGCCCAATTTATCTATTACTGGGCCATAGTTTAACCTCAATATTTGGTCTCTGTCCCTATGCAGAATGATCCCTAAATAACGAGTCTCTGAGTCGCACCTTGTCAATGGATATCCCTTGCATTCACGGTCCTTCACCTCGTCAGAGGGAAAACCACTGACTTCTGCCAGTTATTATATAGCCCCGATAATTATCCGAACTGCGTTATTTCATGTATTAAAGGAAGGGTTGGTTTTCAGCAGGGTGCCTGACATAGAGTATGATGTCATCCGCATATAATGTCACCAATACTGGGCCCGGCTTAAACTGCAGCCCTCTATGTAGATGGTTTTTCTGAAGCTGCTTCACTAGGAGGTCCATTGCTAAGATAAAGAGGAGCAGTGACAACGGGCACCCCTGCCTAGTGCCTCTCTTTATAGTGAAAGAGCGGGTGATCGTGCCATTAACTCTGATGTGCGCAGTGGGCTGGGTATAGAGTAGGGTGATCAGCGATATAAACCCCATAGGGCATCCCAATTTAGGCAGCACCACCCAAAGAAAGGGCCACTTGAGAGAATCAAAGGCTTTTTCCGCGTCTAGGAGTGGCGCCACTGCCGGCACTGCAGGTGCTATTCTGTGCAAGATCGCAAAAAAGGTACGGAGATTCAGTGCAGTGGATCTGTGTGGGACAAACCCCAATTGTGCTGGTGATATTATTTGCCTGAGTAATAGCGCAAGCCTAGTCGCTTCCATTTTTGCCGGTATTTTAGTGTCAAAATTTAACAATGACAGTGGCCTGTAGGAACCGCATTTTAATGGATCCTTACCAGGCTTAAGGATTAAAACAATTACAGCCTCCCGAAGCGTAGGGGGGAGGACTCCCTCCTGTAACGCTTCCGCATATTTTTTCCAATAAGCGAGGCGCCAATAGCTCTTTATAAGCCTTATAGAAGGCTCCAGTGAACCCATCCGATCCCGGGGCCTTGTTTCCAGCCATGGCTTCTGTTGCTTGTTTGAGCTCCTCTACAGTGAAGGGCTCACTTAAAAACTGTTGCTGGGCCGAAATAAGCCATACCATTGCTATTTCTTCCAGGTAGTTTGTGATTCCCTCACTGTTTCCCGAGTGCCTTGTAGTGTACATGTCAGTGTAGTATCTTAGCAGTTCTTGTTTAATGCCAGGTGTGTCCGCTATATATTCATCCTTTGGCCCTTGCAGTTCGGGATTGTAAGACTGTCCGCGCGGTGGCTGTAGCAGTCGCGCTAATGTGCGTCCTGTCCTTTCGCACCCTCGTACCTCCTATCAGTGGCATATTTACCCAGAAATTGGTCTTCTCTTTCCGCCGATTCCTGCTATTCCGTCAATAGGGTCGCTCTCTTAGTTAAATACTCTGGGGTTGCCTTGTTAGCCTGCCTCTGGTCCAGCAGCAAAAGCTGTTCCTCTAATCTGGTAAGTGTGCGTCGGAGATCTTTCAATGTCCCTGCGCCTTTGGAGATGCATATCCCTCGCTTGTAGGCTTTAAATTCCTCCCACAGGGTGGCCTGTGACGAGACTGACCCCTCATTATTCTCAAAGTATTTGTTTATCGCTTGCCTAAGTTTGCCCCTAAAGACTGCATCCAGCAATGCCATTTCTGGAAATCTCCCCTGTCGCTCAATACCCCCAGCTCCCGGTATTCGTATGAGCAAGGTAACAGGAGAATGATCAGACAGCGTACGTGGTAAATGTTGGACACTCTGTAACCAGGGTGTCCGTGTTCGCGACAATAGCCAATAATCTAGTCTAGTCCATGTGTTGTACTGAGCCGTATGGTGAGTGTAACCTAGGTCTGTTGGGTGCAGCTGGCGCCATGCATCATGCAGTGTGTACTGATCGCACATTTCTGCCAAAACTGTGCGGGACTGTAATTTAGTGACTGGGCTCTTCGCAGAGCTGTCTAGCCCCGGATCTGGCAATTTGTTCAGGTCTCCCCCCAGTTGGATATGGTCCGTGTCTAGCAATGCAATTTGTGTCTGCAAATTGCAAAATAATTCAGGATTGTCAATATTGGGTGCAAATATATTAACCAGCAAGATACGGTGTCCCAATAGCTGCCCTGATATCAACAGATATCGTCCTTCTGGATCTGACACTGTGCTTAAATGCCGAAAGGGCAATGTTTTACGTATCCGAATAGCCACCCCACGTGAATATGAACGATAGTTGGCAAAAAAATCTATTGCCTTCCCATGGTGAGTAAAAATGAGGATGGGTGGGTAGGTGCCAAGTGTATCTCCTGCAAAAATACCACATCTGCCGCTTGCCTGCGCATATATTGTAAGACTTGCCTGCATTTCCTCGAGTTGTTGAATCCCCTAATGTTCCAAGACATGAACGTTATCTCAGCAAATGCTTTTATGTTAGCTGATATCTCTGTGTGTTGTGCCTGAGAGTGCCACACTAAAACTAGGCAGTATTTGCCACTGTTGCACTGCAAGTAATGAAATATCCTGTCTTCTATCTAGACCCCTTCTCCCCTCCCACCCATGCTGAGCGGCTCTCCGCTTAGCACATCCCCAAAATATTAACCTAAACCATTGTAGAACCTGCCAATGCCAACCATGACGAACAAATATCAGTAAGATGAACATCACTGGGGGTGTGGCAACACCACGTCAGCCCCCGCATCTTGAAGCATAAGTTTATACGTTGTTTTACCGCAGCTGCACTTATGTGCATCCTTTCAAACGCCCCATCTTTATCAGTTACAAGCTCCGAAGTGGAATATCATGTTCTTGTTGTGCAGGCACATAGGCCCTTCACACCCAGCTTTATCCGCTAGCCAGTCGAGAACAGATCCATGCTGGCACTCAAATGAATTTCTGATTGCGAGCCTCCCCCCCCCCCCTCCTAGTGACCCTCGTTGGCTTTGTTGCTGACCCTCTGCAAAAGTTTTGAACCTCGGTGGGACTGTCAAACATGCGCACTTTCCCATTGACATCCACTTGTAGCCAGGCAGGGTAAATCATTCCATACCATAATTAAAGGTTGCGCAGCGTTGCTTTCACCTCTGCCTATTTTCGTCCAGCTTCCTGCACTAGTACGGTAAAATCAGGGAATAAGGATACTGCAGATGCCTGCCAAGTTAATGGGCCTTTTTCCCTCGCCAGTCTCAGGCAGCGTCCCTATCTCTGAAGTTCAGCAGTCTTGCAATTATTGGCCGGGGTGGAAGGCCCAGGTTCGGGTGCGGGGCATTGCCCGATGTGCACGCTCAACGACAAATGTGGATGTAAAGGATTCTGCACCAAACAGTTCTGTCAGCAGCCTCTCCACAAACTGGTCCAGGCATCCGCTGTTTGTGGATACAGGCACTCCAAGGATGCGTATGTTGTTTCTCCTGCCCCTCGCTTCCAGGTCTTCACTCTTCATAGCGAGTGTTTTGACTTGTTTCTTTGGTTTTTCAACCCTTTTCGCTGTTTGCACCGTCCCGTCCTCTAGGTCTGACACTCTGCTCTCTGCCATGTCTAGTATTCTCTTGTGGCTCTCAAGGCGCTCATGCATGTTGTCCAGTCATTTATCAAGCACGTCGAACCTGCCACCTAGCACTCTGAAGCCACTCCGCAGTTCTGTCAGGAGTGCTTCGCATTATTTTTCGCCATTTCCCCACCCAGCCTCGAAGTGGAGTCTTCAATCTCCTCAACACCAGGCGGCATACCTTTTTCCTTGATGGTGTCAAAGGGCAGTTTTCGTTGTTTTAGATCTTTGCAAGCCATGCTCTCCTCTCACTTAGACGTTCGGACCCACACGCCCGTCTAGCCAGGCACACCTGATTCAGCAGCGTTGTTACCCACTGTCTTGGGGGCCTCTGTCGTCGCCCAGCTATGGATTCACAGTTAAGGGCCCACTGCACCATCCCTGCTTAAACGAGTATTGGCCGGTAGTAGCCAGAGCCAGGCCGGGCTCTGGTCTCTTGCCTCCTCTGGCCCGGCCACAAGTGCATCTTCCTCGCACTCTCCTATCTGCAGCCCAGTCTCACACTTGTTTACAATTACAGTCATGCGGTGGCTCTCACCTTAGCATGGAGGGCTCGCAAGGGTAGCAACAGTCTCGTTCGCCTCTCCTACACCATGCAGTCCAATGGGTCCCTTGTACATATGACAGAGCCAAGGCCAGCCCGCACCTGCGCCATTGAACTCTCATTGAGCTGCACTCCTCAGCCGTCCATCAGTCCGCACCGCACTTCAGCTTTGCTCCGACCCCGGCTCTGAGCTGCGCCGCAGCGCCTCGTCCTGCAGGTCTCAGCAGGGCGCTCAGCGGCACCTCAGCACAAACGATCCTCCACGGAGGTAAGCCCTTCCAGTATACACTGTAGCCCCGGGCACATACCTTGGTCTGCCTCAGCTCTCAGGTACTCCTCTGGGATGCAGGCGGGGCTTGCCAGCTCTTCGGCCTCTCCATAGTGACTCAGATACAGGCCCAAATTAGGCCACGGCGCTGGGCATCTGTTTTTTTCCACTTCTCACCCCTGCCAGGTACCGGACTTTCAGCCGACAGCATCCGGGCATGTTGGTCGGATCATACACGCCAGTGCAGTCATGGTATCTACCCCAATGGGCCCGGATTAGCGGGCAGGTGACGGAGCTTCAACTCTGCATGGCCATTACGGTCGGCGGCTTGGCCACGCCCCCTTGAATCCAGTTTTTATCTGAAAGGAGACTCTTTAATTTGCAGAGTCATTCAGAAAAGAATAGGACAGGAACAAAATATTTGTGGCACAGCCAACACGTGTTTTGCCCCCTATCGGCCCATAAGCCTGGGGCTTCCTCAGGGCGTTGTGTCTTTTTTCCTATTGCGTATTTTATTATTCCAGTTTCTGTAGTTATCCAGAACGAGCTGGCAGGACCATCACACTCCAAGGACAGTGACTGATTGAGACCTCTCTGTTCAAAACTAAAGAACCTCCCCTTGACCTTGGAGTGTGATGGTTCCTGAGCTATAGTTATTAATTAATTCCTTGTTCCTGAACTAGCACTGCCTTCAGTGCTACCTTGACTCCTGAGCCTTAGTTATTCCTTGTTTCCTTGATTCCTGAACCAGTACTGTTTAGTGCACCCTTGATGCCTCTAGCCTGTGTTTCCCTTTTCCCAGTCCCTGCTTTTCTTCCCATTACCTTTGTTCCAGTTCCTAGTTTTTTGTCTTACTATGCCTACTGTCTTGCTTCTAGCCCCCTTGTATGTTTGTTACCTGTTTTCTGCCAAGTGTGCTCTTTCTTTTCCCGTACCTTGATTCCTTGATTTCTGAGCTAGAGCTAATTCCTTGGTCCTCGAGCTAGCACTGCCTTCAGTGCTACCTAGACTCCTGAACCAGTACTTTTTAGTGCACCCTTGTAGTCTCTCTCCTGTATTTACCTTTTACCAGTCCTTGCCTTTTTTCCATTTACCTTTTGTTCCAGTTTCTACCTTGCTATCTGCCTGTTCCTGTAGTCTTAGCTTTCAGGATCCTTGTGGGTTTTGTTTCTTACCTTCTGCCAAGTGTGCCCTTTGTTTTCCCTTCTTTCTTGTTAAGCACTCTTCCTTGTTAGCTCCTTGTCTATTGTGGCTGTGTATTTAGTTATGCACCCTTGCTGTTACCACCTTGTGTGTTCCTGTATGATCGCCAGGATCCATGGACACAACTGACAGCCTAGGTGGTGTTTCTTGTCTACTGACAGTACTGTTTTTGATTTATAACATCACTATAAATATCAGCTCCACAGACCCTGCCTTTGCATGTATATCCTATATGTGGGAATTTGCCGTCAGCATCTGTAACAGCAATTGTGGGTGAGGAACTTACTGATCTTCAATCTTACTGTGTGGATCTTCGGAGTGCTTTACCCCACATTCCCTATATTGTTAATGTTGTTATGTATGTGTCTTGCATGTCCAGCCTGGGTGTTAGTTATTATGAATGCTAAATCACATAATGAGTGCTTATCCTTTCTCAGTCTTAACCATCTTGTTCCCTTGTGCAGGCTTCCTCTTTATATCCTTTTTCTCCTCTGATTCTGTGTGATCCTGGGCAGCGCTGTACTTCTCCTTCTGCTTACTTTTTCTACCCAGCCACCAATCCTTGCCCAAGTCGCTGACTGTGTTCCAGACATAGTCCTGAACAGTCCTGGCAGGTTTTCTTTTGCCTGACTCATGTATTGCACCATCAAGTTCTTGAGACCAGTCACGCAGTCCACCACATCCTTATGTGGAGACTCTTAGGTCCCTTCCCACCCCTCTCTGACTAGGTGAGTGGGCCTTGCACTGGGTGTCCATACAGAATATCAAAGGTACCAAGCCCTACTCCCTTCTGCGGAATCTCCTGGTAGGCAAACAAGGGACATGGCGTGAAAAGATCTCACTTCCTCCTGAGCTTTTTCTGGCAGAGTTCCCATCATGCTCTTCAGTGGGTTGTTAAACTGCTCCACCAAAGCATTGGTTTGT
This sequence comes from Calotriton arnoldi, assembly GCA_963921515.1. Taxonomy (NCBI): domain Eukaryota; kingdom Metazoa; phylum Chordata; class Amphibia; order Caudata; family Salamandridae; genus Calotriton; species Calotriton arnoldi. The sequence goes on from CAWUFW010008221.1 coordinate 825,574, forward strand.
GGGTGGTATGCCGTGGAGAAGTGGTATGTCATACCAGCCTGCTCCCACATCTCTCTCATGTAAAAAGAAATGAAGTTGTTTCCCCGGTCAGAAATTAGCATCCTTGGAAGTTCAACACTAGAAAAGATCCCCAGGAGAGCTCTTGCTATCACCTTTGCAGTCATGCTCCTCAGAGGTACAGCTTCAGGGTACCTGGTGGCGTGATCCACTACAAACAAGATATACTTGTTGCCTGACTGTGAGGGAGAGGGGTCGAATGGACCAACTATGTCCATTCCCACCTGCTCAAATGAAACACCTACAACTGGTAGAGACACGAACAGTGCCTTAGTCCTCTCTCCAGTCTTACTCAACTGACAAGCTGGATGGGTTCTACAGAACCTCTCTCTGTCTCTGCACATCCCTGGCTAGTAGAACAGAGGGCCCAACCTACCCTGGGTTTTCTAATTCCCAGGTGTCCTGCTAAGGGCACTTCATGGGCCAGTGGCAACAGGAAGTTCCACGCACTAATGGAACAACTATCCTCTTGCTAGTCCCTGGCTCAGGATTTACCTGTTTACTATAAAGAAGACCATCCTCCCAGCCAACAGTGTTTTACGACCACTCCTTGACTGACTTGTTCCTGGGCTTCCTTCTGAAGTCCCACAAGCGTATGGCACACCTCCTGTGCTTTGTGGAAATCTTCCTGGGTAAGTCCCAAGCAGCTAACCAACCCTGTTGCTCCTGATGCGACTCAGACTCCAGCAACTGGTCTACTTCCGGAGCATCATCCTTCCCGCTATCTGGAGCCCACTTTGAGACTGATATGCAACCTGTGCTGTGGTTAACACAGCTGAAGTTGTCCAAGCCATAAAGGCTTCTGGTCCTGGCACCAGACCACGGGCAATCAAATCATTGCCCAAGAAACACCCAGCTCCTTGCTTTTCTTTTACCCTGACATCAATCATGGCCGCCTTGCCACTGAGCTCAATCTCAACCCTGGCAATTGGACACTCCATGCCTTCTCCACTGTTTGCCAAACCTGTATCCTTGGTTCCAGGGAGTACCTCCTCAAGCTTAAGGTGCCTCCTAGTGCGGAAGGCTCCAGTATCCCTCAGTGCAGGCACTTTTCTCCCATTGATACTAACTTCCTGCACAAATCCCATTGTGTTAGGATGAATGTGCTTCAGAGCATCTGGGCCCCATTCCTAAATTTCCATAGCTACTGGTTTAAGAACAGCCGGTCCCTCTCAGGTACCTGCACCCACGTGTAATATACTTGCTATAACAGGTGTCGCCGAGTCAAGCTCGTTCTCTTGACAATCTCTTTTAAAATGTCCCACCTGGTGGCACTTGAAGCAAGTCACCAACTTGGACTTCGAAGGATTTCCTTACCTTCCCATCTCTTGATGATTCTTTCTAAATATACTATTACCATTACCATCTTTCCTGGGCCCTCCTCGAGTCCTATGAGAATTACCCTGCAGTGGTGTGGAATTTAATAAAATATCTACTTGTCCATGGGGCAGGTTGCTTCTTAAATCTACTTGTCCTGTAACAAAATCCACTTGCCCCTTTGCTGCCATGTAGTGCAGCGACAAATTATGGCAGCAATCTCATTATATAGGAGCTCTGATATAGCCTCTCTGATTATGCCAGGGCTCGTCCCATAGTAGTGTTTGAATACTTGCAGTCCCCTTATGTTGCCAAGTTTCCGCAGATCTACACACCGGGGCTGAAGATAGTGGTAAGCAAAAGTTCCAGGGTTAGAATGGCCTTTTGAGTCTGTGCAAACCTACTAACTTGCAAGTTTTAAGGGTTTTCAACAACTCTTCTCTAATCTTTTCCCATACAGAGAAATGTTGGAAATTTACTCCTGACAATTGCAGACGTAAACCTTCTTCCAGAGTTGGGGTAAAAAGTGGTTGGAGGAAGAGTGAACTTGCAAACACTCAGATTTCCGATGAGCAAATCTACACATGCATATTTGCTCATGCTAAAATGCAGTTCACAAATATTTTCTAGGAGTATTATTTCTTGTCCTACTTCTGTAAATTCTTGGAAATTCACGAAGGCTGTATAGCTGCACTTAATGCAAAGACATATACCATGAGTGCACTTCTGAGACTTTCTTTAATAATTGGGCCCCTAATTTGGTCTGGGGTGGACCGTGACCTTTTGTGTTTATTAAAATTCTGTCTTCTCTCTGTATGGGCTGGCTTCACTGTGAGTGATCGGCATTCTGCTCTTTCACAAGGAGCATATCTGCACACAAACTAGTTTTGTTCAGTGCCAGTAACTACTTTGGCAGTGTGTGCTTTTTGAGACCCAAAAACTATTTTTGCTTTTGCCAAGGTTTGTTAGAATGGCGAGGGCCCAGCAGCTCCCACACCAATAAGGTTTTACAAAAACCATGCCAAAACAAGTCACACATTGACAAAACTAAAAAGCTGACTTTGCCAATGCTCGTTTACTTTTGTTTCCCTTAATCTTATGAAACCGGTTACACTGATTTTCTATTTTGAATATTTTTGGGAACTACTAGCATGCATCAACACATGTTACTAAATGATGCTGCAAAGAAATGGTACCTGAAATTTTACAGTAGTTTAGCAAAATGCTTTTTTTCCTGCTTTCATTTTTTTATGAACATTTTATTTTGAAAGTAAAGGATCATCAATCTTGCTTTCAAGCTTCTGCAAATATTTGCATCAAATCAGAGAGCATTCTGGGAGCATTATACATAGCCTCACATTGCTAAACTTTGAAAACGTGTACACATTTTTATACTGGAACCACTGCCAGTAGTGCAGTGGAGCTCACAACATTAACTTAGAGCGCTCACCCTAATAATAAAGGCTTTCAATTAATGAACCCTAAATACAAGTTTGAACAGCATTAACATATGGGCAAAAATATTGCCTTAACTGCAGACAGTGCCCTTCCCCGATCAATAATGTTGTACTGCAAACTGGCAGCCAAAGGGTTTGTGCTGCAGGGGGTTGGGCCTACTTGTCCCAAGGACAAAATACACATGAAAACTTGTTGCCCTTGACCCCAAACAATATGTCCTGGGCGTCGGGCTATAGGAATTCCACATCCCTGACCCTGGCCCTTACCCTCCAGTTTAGAACAAGTCAGTGGAGAGTTCTTCTCCCCCGCTGGCTTAGAACTGTGCTGCTCTAGCCCTTTGTGAACCCTGTTAGCTAACCACTTCTCACATAACCCTGCAAGTTTTGTTGGATCTCTTTCTGTCAGGTCAGTCAGATATTGCTTCAGAGGAGTAGAGCCCTCCCCTTTGAATTGCTTAGTCACTCTCAGCTGGTTAAGGGACTGAAAATCCTTGGCCTCCATCCCTCTTACCCTCTCATTGCAATCACAGAATACACCATGAATCCAAGTCTCAAACGGAACACCATCTGCTCTCTTGCAGTCACAGAATCTCTGCAGGAATTGAGCTGGCTTCGGTCAAAATCTCCTTATCAGAGCTTCCTTCATTTGCTCATAGACCATCTGGTCTGCCACAGGTATTCTCTCAATTATGGCTGTCCCTTATAGTGGCATGCGCCCCATTAAGGCAGCTGCCATAGGCACTTCATTTAAGGCCTGCACTTTACAGGTGACTTCAAAGCTCACAAACCGTTCCAAAATATCCTGACCTTCCACATACAGATTTTTTGCAACCATGGCCACCACCTGGCCTGTATTGAATGTAAAGCCACTTATCTCAGATGGAGTTGTCAGTGGTGCCATCCTAAGTTTCTCTCTTTTAAGGGCTATCCTTTCCCTTTCCAACTCTCTTCCCCTTTCCTTCTGTTTCTCCTCCCTTTCTTTCTTTTTCTCCTCCCTCTCATAATTTCTCCTCCCGGGCCCATTCCTCCTGTTTCTCCGCCTTCTCTTCTGTTGTTCCCTGCGAGCTAGCTGTCTTTCTCATCATCCTCCGCCTTAGCTTTCTGAATTGCCCACTGCAAGCTCAGGGTCTGTGCTAGACTCAACCCACCCAAGGGATTTATTCCTGAAAGTGGAGACAGTGGTAACCTAGAAATTCGAGGTGGTGTACGCACCTGAGGTATTCTTGAAACTTGGATGGTGAGTGTCTTGGTGAAACTCTTGAAAATACATTAGGAGGCACACTTGGCATGTGTCTGGGATAGATTTGTGCTAAGGGACCATAGAGCCTAAGTCTTCAGGGCTCTCTTCCTTGGTTTCTACCATGGTTCCGTCAACTACATCCTCATCCCTTTCACCCAGTATATCAAACTGATCCCTAATGAAATTAGCAAGGACCTTTCTGTCCCTACTTCTGTGAATTCTCCACCCTCTGTCCCTACACAAATCCTTCATCTGATTTGTGGACAAGGTGCTGAGAGCAATTCCCAAACCTGTGCTTTCCATTGTCTATGCGTGTTACCTTTGTGCATAAAAGAAAAAAAACGGGTCTTATTGCACTACTGGCACAAATTGGAAATGAGCAATGCCAATTCTGTCTTCAGGCTGCTAAACGTTAGGCAACCCACCACTTGCCATCAACTGTCAGAACCCCTTACAACCAACGCAGAGTCAACCCTCCTGCACTGTGCAGCATTTAACATCAAACTGTGTAGGCCAAGCGGTGAGTTAAGCACACAGCAGTGGAACTAGAAAAAAGGTGAGGGAGCTGGTATTAAAAACGACCTGTTCTCTCCTACTCAGGGCTCGAAAAATCATAAAAATTGCACTAGACCTGCAGGTCTAGTAACGTGAAACATCTGCTCGACCTAACTGAAAGCACTTGACCTCTGACTCTGAAAGCCTAGCAAATGTGGCAAGTTAACAAGATGTAAAAGCATTTTTATTGCTCATTCACTTTGTGAGCAATAAAGATGCCTTTAAATCTTGCTATCTTGTCACATTTGCTCTGCTTTCAGAGGCAAAGGTCAAGTGTCAGTTTGTCTTCCTACTCACCAGAAAGGGCGAGTAGGACCTAAAAATAGCTCGTCCTTATTGAATTTGACTCGCAATGGAGCAGACGAGTGGATTTTTCGAGCCCTGCTACTGATCACTATACAGCAGAGATCTTCAATCTGTGGGGCGCGACCCCCAGGGGGGCCGTGGAGTCCTGGGAAGGGGGTCGCGCATTCCCCAACCTCACTTGTGCCTGGATTCCAAAACGTTTGTTTTCGCCTTGGAAAAAGATGGCTAATTTCGATTGTTAAAATGCTCCAGCTGAGTCTCCTGTTCTGTGAAAAGTTTTCGTGCCTGGACGCCTGAAAGAAATGCAAATGCGCCCTGTTAGTTAATCTGCAAGTGTAATGGGTGCTTGGGACCAGTGAATCGTTACAAGCTAATGTAACGTGGTCTATGTCTACTAAGGGGATGGGAGAATACCGAATACTGGAGCTGCCCAAACAAATCTTGACGAGCACTGTTGTAAATGTTCCGAGGCTTCCTGTTTTCTGTGAATCTTGCCTCTTGGACTGCCCTGCCACTTGCTGATCAGTAGCATGTAATTTCTGATTTTCCTACTTCCTGTGAGTAGTCCTTTGACGGTGCTTGTGAAGCTAGAAATGCGTAGCTTTAACTCGACCAGTCCAAATGTTAAACCACCTGCTCTTCCCTGTTTGCACTCGCGCTCTAGATTTTACCCATTTTAAAGGGATTGGCTCAGCTCTCATGCGAGTTTAGAAGTTGTCTCAAGCTTTAAATTCTTGGCCATCTTTTGGCCGAAGCAAAATAAATGGCAGATTAACTGACTGGTCAAGCCCAGAGGGCCCTAGTTTTTTTGTAAGGGAAAAACAAGTGACCGTCAAAGTACTTATGTGAAAGCGTATGTGAATAGCTTCATGAAGACCAACCAGGTCAGCAGGCTGCAGGACGAGAGCCCATGTTGAAGGGTTTGCATGTTGGGTTAGCATCTCGTTATGGAGGATGGTTTGCTATGGTAAAATGCAAGCGCTAACATGGTACATTTTCATGACATGGTACATGGCGTTTGAAATATAGATAAATTAATGACAGGGTGGACTGATATTACTAAAGTAGGTGTTTTCTCTGACCTTGGGCCGAAGCATTAGATTTTTAACAGTGACTACTGATTTTCTTTGCCCCTGTACCTAGTGTTCATATTGTAGTTTTCCTTCCTCCCAGCTCCCAAATGTAGGGTACACTATCAAAGTTGTCGTTTTAAGTGCAAAGTTGGCATGGCAATTTTTTTTTGCCAGGGCCAAACCTTTCCTATACCAGTCACATGGCTGGTGCATGCCACTTAAAGATTTCAACTTAAGCTTTACATTTCGTGACGGTGATATTGACTGCAGAGTGGTTCTCATAGAAAAGCACTAGATTACGTTATAGGCAATTGTTCGAATTGGTGGGTGTAACCAGGGTTCACACACAATAGGTCATGACCCAAATGCGGGTTGTGGCACAAACCAAAACGGTGGTTTCACCCAGATACCACTTGGATCAAAGTAATGAGCTATGTGATTGGTTTTGTGCTCTTCTAAATATGGATTTCAGGGGTAATTGAGTCCCCAAATTCAGTTCTAGACGTCATATACACTGAGAAATTGAGTACTGCGTCTGTGGTATTCTTTTCTTTTTTATTTGAAGACATGTGCAGAGACAGAGAAACAGCCGACACGTGTTTCGCCCGAGGGCCAACAAGCCAGGGCTTTCTCAAGGCTGAGTATTGTAGTGGGGTAGTGAGGTTTTAGAAGATAGGTATGTTAGGTAGATTAATAGATTGATAAGTGGTATATTTCTATAGGTGAATCGGCGCCGCTAAGGAGAATATCACTAAATTATATACTAAAGCAAATATCTGGGTAACGGTGCTAGCAGGGTGGGGAGAACCACCAGCCTCCTCAAAATCTTTGTGGCCTAGGCCAGCAAAACATGTAAACATACAACAATCCGTACCGTACTCGAATTAACACGGAGAGCGACGTTGACACTTTTAACACGAAGGCACCGCATACTTACGATCTGGTGCCTTTGGAAACATTTTATACCTGGGGTTTCAGGACCCAATACAGATAAAACGTCACGTGCTACAGAACCCTTGTGGGACGGAAGTATAACCACAAATTATAGGTTCTTCATTTGAAAGACAGAGCCTTGAAAAAGTCGCGGGATATTGCCCACAGAGCGACGAAACACGTGTCGGCTGCTACTGTCTGAAGACATACAGGAATAAAACAAGAGAATCTATATGTGTTTTGAAGAAACTTTTGCTTACTCTGTGCTTTTATTATATTTTTGCGACACCTTTAGATGTGTGCTGGGGATTGTTTTATGTTTATATGTTCGGTAGATGGTGAATAGAGATAGAGACAAGACAGGTGGAGAGTCATGGAGTGAAAGAGAGGGGGAAAAACGCGTAGAGGAAAGAGGGCGAGGAAGAAGAGAAAAGAAGAGAGAGGAGAGTGACGACCGGAGAGAAAGGAAGAAAGGTAGGGCAGCAGCAGAGAAAAAGGTTGATATAGTGAAGGAAGCGGTTCGTGGGTTGGTGAGTGACACACAATAATGCCCAGAGTGTGTGAGGATATATTGAGAATGAGAGGGAAATTGTGAGTAAAATTGCGAGAAAAAAGGAAGCAGACAAGGTAAGTTGAAAGTGAGAAAGGGTACAATGCAAATTATAATTAGAGATACAGTAATGATGCCAATGTAAATAGTTAAGTCATTTCAACATTAATCATAAGCGTATACATTGGAAAGCACCTACAAACAAAGGAAAAGTTAAAAGAAAACGAAAAATATAGTAATCAAATAAGCAAAAATATATGTCATATTACTGAGACACAGAGGGACAGAGCCACATTGGCGGTATATCCAACTATGTCACCGGTAAGTGAAGCTACATTCCGGTCATGTAACAAGTATAGGGTAGAGAGGGCAAAAAACAAATTGTAAACATTGAATCATGTAATGGATTCTCCATTTGAAGCACCAATGTGGAAGGAAAGTATAAAAGCATGTTCATATTGGTTTATCCCCGCTAGGTTCATGCGCCATGGGGGAGATATGCGCGTAGTAGTGAGTAGCCTGTGTGGCTTATATGTTGTAGAACACCAGAAAGCAATGCGTATTATCTTGCATACGGTAAAGCAGTGGAGCAGTAGTTGACATAGTGTATGCGCGGGTATGTTTAACTCTGGATGGGAACATACAGTACAAAACAGTAACAGTTGTAGATACGGGTTATGCACAGGAATATGTTACGCTGAAAAAGAACATACAGTATAAAAATAAGTGTTACTGGGGTAGTTGTGGACTGTCAGTCGAGTTTAACTTACCAGGATAATCTTATGCGGTTGGTGTAGAATATCTGAAAAGTGTTAAAAAAGGAGTTTGAGCGACAGAAGGAATTGGCAAGGAGAGGGTGAAACCAGGAGGTGATGGAAATAGATGCGAAAGCCGAGGTAGGTGGTGCATCGCTTGTGCGAGAAGAAAAGGGGCCGCGATGCCAGAGAACGTCAAATGTGGCCTGGAGGTGACATCGCCGGTAGGCTAATATTAAACAAATAAGACCAGGTAGGGTTAAGCAACAAAGTATATAAGCTTAAGGTAGGAAACGGGAAAAGCCTGGTATGATAATGGCGTGAGGTGATGGTGTAGGGATCTAAATTAAGGGCGTGAGGGGAAGCGCCGGGTATCAGGAGGTACGAATACTTACAGGTCAAAATCAAAAATGCACGATAGCAAGCGTCATCTGCTAAGTCAAAATGCGGTCCAAGTGAGCTAACCGTGGCTAATGCCGGTTCCTTATGTTGGAGGGAAGTGCCGGAAGGCGGACGAAGAATGACGGCTGCAAGCCGTAAAAATGTATAGTCACGAGTCCTGGTGCGGGGGTTCGAGGCTGCAGTCTGTGAAATAACAGATCCTATTTGGAATAACGAACCAGCTATATGATAAACATTTAAGAAATAAATATACAAATATCACTCGGTGAACGAAATGAACACACCATGCACTGTGTAGAGGATCTCCTAACGGGGCGAACTACTATGCGGAGCAGTGGTTAGCGGCTGCAGTCATACTATCTAAGGTGCCGTGAAAGAGTCTTGAAAAAGTCAAGTCAAATGTCCTGGTGCGGGAGTTCGAGGCTGCAGTCTACAGTATGAGAGGAACAGATCCTTCTGGGAATCCGAGAAAACTACATGAAACATACACAAATAAAACTCCGTGACCGGTATGAGCCTTAAAAAACTCCTAACGGGACGACCTAATTATGGTGCAGCGGTTCAAGGCTGCAATGCGTCTATAAAGGTCTAGATCCGAAAAATGTTCGAAAGTGATCCATAGGACAAGGGTATGGTGTAGGCAGCGTCGGCGGGTGCAGTGAGTAAAGAGAAAGCAGGTTGTAGGTGACTAAAAATCAGAAAGGTGGTAAGACTAGGCAGGTAATGTGTGAAATCAAGCTCGGGACAGAGGTCAGGAGTAGGCCTAAAGGCGGGGGTCCACCCATAAGAAAGTTCTATTGTTTGGGACCAGTAATGGTCTCAGGGCCAAGGTCATACTAAGGTCAGGAGTGTGAAGCGGGATCTGGAATAAGTGAGGTAAAGTGGCACTTTGCCAAAATTTCCAAAGTCTTAGTATTATTGGTATCTTTGGACCCACTATTACATAACCATATTCTTGGTGGAACCAGAATCAAACAGTGTGGAAATAGATACAAGAAAATACATTGTTCCGCTATATGGATGAAAGTACATTGTAGTATCCTAGTTCAAGCCGGTCGTTACAGGTGATGGGTAGGAAGGGTTAATGATCGTCCGATGTATGCACAGGACTAGACAGTATTGAATTTATTAGTTGATTCACTTGTATAACCAGTAGTGCATTTCTGCATCCTTGTTGAGCCCGGTATTGACAGTGTCCATGCGTAGAATGATTTCACTTTCTTTTTGCCTCATACGGAGTTCTCGGTTACCACCTCTAGGGTGTTGCTTCACATGTTCCAATCCGAAGAATTTGAAAGTTTTGTTGTGCGGGTGGTGTTCCTGAAAGTGTTCCGTTAGTGGTGGGCCCGTTTCTGTCTTGTGAATGTTGCGGTAGTGCTCTAGGATTCTGGTTTTGAGTGGTCTGATGGTGCTGCCTATGTACAGTTTGTTGCAAGGGCAGATGATGATGTAAATTACATAGTTCGAGTTGCAATTCATCCACTCTTTGATCTTTATTGTTTGTTTGCCTGGTGCGGTAAATTCTTTCTGTTTATTAATGCCTAATTTGCAGGCATTACAGTTGTGACATGTGTAGAATCCTTGGGGCCTGGACATGAAGTGTGCTTCCGGTTGTTTCCTTTTGTCAATGAATTCTGATTGACAGAGTTTTTGTCTCAGGTTTCTCGCTCTCCTGAAACCCATTTGTGGGAAGGTTTGAATCTGGTCTTTGAGGGTCATATTGTTGGACAGCAGGTACCAGTGTTTTTGGAGAGTTTTTCGGATATGGTAATGTCCATTATGGTAGTCCGTAAGAAAACGGATTGTGTTTGGCCTCTGAGTACCATTCTCCACAGCCTTGGTTTGCAGGAGTTCCTGGCGTGGTATCTTGGCGCAGTCAGATGCAGCTGCTTCCAGTTGCGTGCGTTTGTAGCCTCTTTGTTCCAATCTGATCGTTAAATCGGTTGCTTTCTCTTCATAGATGTCCATGGTGCTGCAGTTTCGTCTCATTCACCGGAATTCCCCCTTAGGGATATTCTTAATTGTTGTTTGGGGATGACAGCTGTCTGCTCTCAAGATTGAGTTGGCCGCTGTGGGTTTACGAAAGGCCTTGGTGTGTAGTTTGCCTTCTTGTACGTAAATGGTGATGTCTAAGAAGTCTATTTCTGAGGCCGAGAACTGGGAAGTTGTTTTGATATTCCATCGGTTCTCATTGATTTTGCTTAAGAAAAGCTGTAGACTCTCTTTAGAACCCTGCCAGATGCAACGGATATCGTCTATAAAGCGTCCCCAATACAGTATTTTGGAGGTGTATTCTGAGAAAGCTTCGTCCCATAGCCAATATCTTTCTACTTCTCCCATGAATATGCATGCATACGGTGGGGCGAATTTGGCCCCCATGGCGCTGCCTTGTAGTTGTAAAAAATATTCAGAGTTGAATGAGAACAGGTTGTTAGTTGGGCAGAAAAATAGCATCTCAAGGAGCATTTGGTTAAATTCAAAGAAATGCGCTGGTTTGGTGGATAGTGCCTTTCTTACTGCATTCATGCCATCTTCATGTTTGATGGAGGTGTAAAGACTTACCACGTCAATTGTTGTAAGTATACAGTCAGAGGCACATGGTATATTATCCAGTTTGAGCAGGATGTCTTTGGTGTCTTTTATGAATGATGGTAGGTCTTTCATGTATGGTTGCAGATGGAAGTCAATGAATTCCCCTAGTTTAGAGCAGTTGGAGTTTATCCCTGCCATGATGGGTCTGCCTGGTGGTGGGTGACTGTTTTTATGGATTTTTGCTAGTAGATATAGGGTGGCCATCGTAGGATGTTCAGTGTATAAATTGTTGCGTTCTTCTAATGTCAGAAGATTGTTGTGATACCAGTTATCAAGTTTCTTTTTCAGTTCTATAAGAATTTGTTTGGTGGGATTGGTTTCCAATTTTCTGTAGCAGTTTTGATCACTTAGCTGTCTTTTTGCTTCCGCGATGTAGTCGTCTGGATGCATTATGACAACATTGCCCCCTTTGTCGTCTGCTTTTATGATTATGTCCTGACTCCGTTCAAGTTCCTTTAGTGCACAGTTCTCGGGGTTTTTTAGGTTTCTTGGGAGGAAACGTCTCGTTTTTTGGTACTTATGAAATTCACTGGACAGATCTTTGCTGACAGCTGTATGGAAAAGGTCAATGGTGTTACCTGGTGGTAGCTGTGGGCAAAATATAGAATGTGTCTTGGCATCGGTGTCAATAGTGTAGTTTGTGGCAAACCCCAGTTCCTGGGCCACCATGAGTGGGGTTGTAGGGTCAATCTCGGGGTCCTCTGATAGTGTCGTGATAAGGTGAATGTTTTCTAGGTCTTGGACTGATAGGTCAGTGGTGATGGCAGGTCTAGGTTCTCTCTGGCCTGGTGGTTTGTCATGAAAAAACGATGTAAGTTTAAGTTTCCGTGTGAACTTAAATAAGTCGATCATAGTCTTAGTCAAGTCCCAGAAGGCAGTTGGGCAAAAGCTCAAACCCCTTGTTCAGTAGCATTTCTTTAGGTTGTGTATGTGGGGTGTCGGAGATGTTGATCGTTAAGTTGTTTGATTCTTGGGATCCGTCTCTTGTTTCCTTCTTGCTCGAGTTGTTACCCCCACGGCCCGGTTTGGTGTTAAGATATTTGTGGTGCTTTCTGGTCGGGTTCTTGTATCTGTCGTGATTTGATTTCGGAAACCCAGGCGATGTCTTAGAACTTCCTCTAAAAAATCGACCACTACTCTTGTTGTTGTGGCTGTGATTTCATTGCCTGGTGACTCAGCTTCTGAGCTTGAGATTGAATCAGGTATGTTTCTTGTGGGTGCTCCTGCTCCTCCTCGTGTGATGTTGTCGTAGCGTTTGGCGAATGTGTATACCCCACCTAGCTGGTAGTCAACTTGATCCCGATGGAATTTCCTATTCTTCCGTTGTATCAGGTCCTCTTCATACTCGTCGATTACTCTGTTTAGAATTTCGTAGTTCCTTGTGGTAATGTCTCCCCAGTTGGAGTCTTCTATTCTCTTGGTAAGGTCATCCACTTCTGTTTTGAATTTATTGTGTTCTTCCTCGGCTATGTCTATGAGCTGTCTTATCATATTATTAGACGCTTCCCTCAGGTTTTCTTCCCATCTGGCAATCTGTGCGGGGTTGGTAGTTTCCACTGGAGGAAAAATAAGGATCCGCAGTCCTCTTGGTATTCTGTCTGCCTCCCAGTATTTTTTGAGGCTTGCGGCTTCCCACCACTTTGTGGTCTCCTTTTTAAAAAAAATTTGAAAAATTGATTTGGCTGATTGTGGGTTAGGTTTACTGGATTGTTGAGGTCCTCCTGGATTGGAGAATACCTCTTGTATCCTTTGATTTCGATGTTCTCTCCGGTCTTTGCAGGTTGCCATGGAACTCGTGTGGATTGAGTTATTAGAATAGTCTATCTTATTGAGAAGGTTGATTTATCACTCTGAGCTCCGATCATTCGAAAGTGATGCTTGGGGGTCTTATTGGTGTGATGCTGACCTGGTATCTTGTAGTAGGCAATTGTTCGAATTGGTGGGTCATGACCCAAATGCGGGTTGTGGCACAAACCAAAACGGTGGTTTCACCCAGATACCACCTGGATCAAAGTAATGAGCTATGTGATTGGTTTTGTGCTCTTCTAAATATGGATTTCAGGGGTAATTGAGTCCCAAATTCAGTTCTAGACGTCATATACACTGAGAAGTTGAGTACTCGCTCTGTGGTATTCTTTTCTTTTATTTGAAGACATGTGCAGAGACAGAGAAACAGCCGGCACGTGTTTCGCCCGAGGGCCAACAAGCCAGGGCTTTCTCAAGGCTGAGTATTGTAGTGGGGTAGTGAGGTTTTAGAAGGTAGGTATGTTAGGTAGGTGGTGAATAGAGATAGAGACAAGACAGGTGGAGAGTCATGGAGTGAAAGAGAGGGGGAAAAACGCGAAGAGGAAAGAGGGCGAGGAAGAAGAGAAAAGAAGAGAGAGGAGAGTGACGACCGGAGAGAAAGGAAGAAAGGTAGGACAGCAGCAGAGAAAAAGGTTGATATAGTGAAGGAAGCAGTTCGTGGGTTGGTGAGTGACACACAATAATGCCCAGAGTGTGTGAGGATATATTGAGAATGAGACGGAAATTGTGAGTAAAATTGCGAGAAAAAAGGAAGAAGACAAGGTAAGTTGAAAGTGAGAAAGGGTACAATGCAAATTATAATTAGAGATACAGTAATGATGCCAATGTAAATAGTTAAGTCGTTTCAACATTAATCATAAGCGTATACATTGAAAGCACCTACAAACAAAGGAAAAGTTAAAGAAAACGAAAAATATAGTAATCAAATAAGCAGAAATATATGTCATATTACTGAGACACAGAGGGACAGAGCCACATTGGAGGTATATCCAATTATGTCACCGGTAAGTGAAGCTACATTCCGGTCATGTAACAAGTATAGGGTAGAGAGGGCAAAAAACAAATTGTAAACATTGAATCATGTAATCGGATTCTCCATTTGAAGCACCAATGTGGAAGGAAAAATAAAAGCATGTTCATATTGGTTTATCCGCTAGGTTCATGCGCCATGGGGGAGATATGCGCGTAGTAGTGAGTAGCCTGTGTGGCTTATATGTTGTAGAACACCAGAAAGCAATGCGTATTATCTTGCATACGGTAAAGCAGTGGAGCAGTAGTTGACATAGTGTATGCGCGGGTATGTTTAACTCTGGATGGGAACATACAGTACAAAACAGTAACAGTTGTAGATACGGGTTATGCGCAGGAATATGTAAGGAACCGGCATTAGCCACGGTTAGCTCACTTGGACCGCATTTTGACTTAGCAGATGACGCTTGCTATCGTGCATTTTTGATTTTGACCTGTAAGTATTCGTACCTCCTGATACCCGGCGCTTCCCCTCACGCCCTTAATTTAGATCCCTACACCACCACCTCACGCCATTATCATACCAGGCTTTTCCCGTTTCCTACCTTAAGCTTATACACTTTGTTGCTTAACCCTACCTGGTCTTATTTGTTTAATATTAGCCTACCGGCGATGTCACCTCCAGGCCACATTTGACGATCTCTGGCATCGCGGCCCCTTTTCTTCTCGCACAAGCGATGCACCACCTACCTCAGCTTTCGCATCTCTTTCCATCACCTCCTGGTTTCAGCCTCTCCTTGCCAACTCCTTCTGTCGCTCAAACTCCTTTTTTAACACTTTTCAGATATTTTACACCAACCGCATAAGATTATCCTGGTAAGTTGAACTCGACTGACAGTCCACAACCACCCCAGTAACACTTATTTTTATACTGTATGTTCTTTTTCAGCGTAACATATTCCTGCGCATAACCTGTATCTACAACTGTTACTGTTTTGTACTGTATGTTCCCATCCAGAGTTAAACATACCCGCGCATACACTATGTCAACTACTGCTCCACTGCTTTACCGTATGCAAGATAATACGCATTGCTTTCTGGTGTTCTACAACATATAAGCCACACAGGCTACTCACTACTACGCGCATATCTCCCCCCATGGCGCATGAACCTAGCGGGGATAAACCAATATGAACATGCTTTTATTTTTCCCTTCCACATTGGTGCTTCAAATGGAGAATCCATACATGATTCAATGTTTACAATTTAGTTTTTGCCCTCTCTACCCTATACTTGTTACATGACCGGAATGTAGCTTCACTTACCGGTGACATAGTTGGATATACCGCCAATGTGGCTCTGTCCTCTGTGTCTCAGTAATATGACATATATTTTTGCTTATTTGATTACTATATTTTTCGTTTTCTTTTAACTTTTCCTTTGTTTGTAGGTGCTTTCCAATGTATACGCTTATGATTAATGTTGAAATGACTTAACTATTTACATTGGCATCATTACTGTATCTCTAATTATAATTTGCATTGTACCCTTTCTCACTTTCAACTTACCTTGTCTTCTTCCTTTTTCTACGTAATTTTACTCACAATTTCCCTCTCATTCTCAATATATCCTCACACACTCTGGGCTTTATTGTGTGTCACTCACCAACCCACGAACCGCTTCCTTCACTATATCAACCTTTTTCTCTGCTGCTGTCCTACCTTTCTTCCTTTCTCTCCGGTCGTCACTTTCCTCTCTCTTCTTTTCTCTTCTTCCTCGCCCTCTTTCCTCTTCGCGTTTTTCCCCCTCTTTCACTCCATGACTCTCCACCTGTCTTGTCTCTATCTCTGTTCACCACCTACCTAACATACCTATCTTCTAAAACCTCACTACCCCACTACAATACTCAGCCTTGAGAAAGCCCTGGCTTGTTGGCCCTCGGGTGAAACACGTGTCGGCTGTTTCTCTGTCTCTGCACATGTCTTTAAATAAAAAAGAAAAGAATACCACAGACGAGTACTCAATTTCTCAGTGTATATGACGTCTAGAACTGAATTTGGGGACTCAATTACCCCTGAAATCCATATTTAGAAGAGCAGATTACGTTATAGGCACTTTATAATGAATAACTTCAGTTTAGGAATAGCAAAAAGCATGGTTCATGGACTCGATTAGTAATTTAAAATTTAAACCAACAACAAACTGATTTGAAAATACTCTTGTAGCATTTCCAGACAATGCTGGGACATGTAAATTGCTTTTGCAAAGGAACAAAGGACCCTGCCTCGGGGGATGGGACTGTGCCCAACTACCATGAACAGCCCCTGTCAAGGCAGATGTAACTCTTACCATGCCATTTTTGAAGTAGCCAGAGTGGCACCAATGCCAGTAGGGGAGAAAACTCTGTCACAGCTCTATTTTTTGTAAGTTTGTAAGTTAATTTCTGCAGACACCTTGGGAGGAAGATTCTGACATCTTAACTCTGGCAGGGCATACCCTTGATTTGGTATGTTCCAATATTCCGTCACTGAAAATGGAAGCGCTGAGCCAGCTGGCTTGGTCTGACCATTGCCTAATTCCTTTTTCTTTTAGCTTGGCAAAATCCAGTCTGCCTGAAAGTTCTCGCTACTTTTTAAAGAGAAACTGGAAGAAGCTGACTGCTGAGTTTTTAGGTCCATTTTTGCTGGCCAGCCAACCTTTATTATCTATGGATCCCAATGCAGATACTCTGGCCTTAAATAAGTGGATCGCCGCTGCAGTAGAGTCTACTGCTCCAGCCAGAGTCACTAAATCTATGAGAAAATCACCCTCAGCCCCATGGTTCTCAGAGTCGCTTAGGACAATGAAAAGCAGGTGCAAACGCCTGGAACGACAGTGGAGGGTGGACTATGATATTACCAGCTAAAATGATATATAAGAAATCCTTGAAAGAAATGCATAAATTGATGAAGGAGGCTAGGAGGGATCACATAGCTAAGTGTATTGATAACGCCGATAAACCTGGTAAGGTAATTTTCAAGGTTGTCAATTTCTTCCTCAAACCTCGTGAACTGATGATTGACGCCCAGCCCTCTGTGTCACTGTGTGAGAGAATTTCGGATTTTTTTGATAATAACATTCGTAAGGTCTACAATTCCTTTTCAGCAGTAGTTGAAACGGCCAAATTAGATGTGATTGAAAGGAGAGTTCCGGTGCCTCTCTTTTCTGAATTTGCTCCTATCTCCCAGAAGGAGGCATGGGCTGTGATCCAGGGATGCAAGTCAGGATCGCCGGATGACCCGTGCCCCCCTAAATTGTGGAAAGAGTTGGCACATTCCTCCATCCATGTGTTGTCCAAAATATGGAACACCTCCCTTACCTCCGGTATCTTCCCTGATTTATGGAAGCAGGCCACTCTCCTTCCCCTCAAGAAGAAACTTAATGTTGATTCAGGGGAACTGAATAATTATAGACCTATTTCTCTGCTGCCAGCGCCAGCAAAAATGCTAGAAAAGGTAGTGCAGCGACAATTGGCCAATTTTATCGAGAACCACAGTATCCTGCACGACACCCAATCTGGTTTCCGTGCTGGCTTTAGCACAGAGACGGCGTTATTAGAGGTGGCTGATTCAGTGAGGATGACGCTGGATTCAGGGGCATCAGCTATGCTGGTGCGCCTGGATCTTTCGGCGGCATTTGACACGGTAGACCACTCAATACTGGCTCAACGTCTTTTGGACATCGGTATTGGGGGTACAGCCCTGGCTTGGCTGAAGTAATTCCTCCATAAGCGTACACAAAGGGTGGCTTTACAACCATATCAGTCCGTCCGCAAGCACTTGTGGTGCCGCAAGGGTCGGCCCTAAGCCCGTTGTTGTTCAACATCTATTTGGCCCCATTATTTTCACTGATAGCCAACTGGGGTGTGAAGGCGATCTCCTACGCCGACGACACCCAGTTGGTATTTCCCTTTAACGATCAGTCGGAAGACTCTTTAAAAGTTTTAAGGGATGTCTAAAAGATATTGCCCATTGGATGCACAACAACAAACTTAAACTTAATGCCGAAAAAACGGAAGTGATGTTTTTTGGTAAAAACCAGCCCCCTGCTGCAGACCTGTGGTGGCCGGTGGAAATGGGCTCACCACCCACTCCAGCAGGCACTGCCAAAAATTTGGGAGTAAAGTGGGAGACTGACTTATCCTTTTCGGCCCGAATTCAGCAGGTGACAGCTGCCTGCTTCGGCAGATTGAGAAATTTGCGAAAAGTCTTACATCTGCTGCCAGAGAATTGCCGTCGGGTCGTAGTCCATGCCACAGTGACTTCTCGGCTGGACTACGCGAACGGCCTTTACTTGGGCCTACCGGCCTACCTGGTTAAGAAACTTCAAATGGTTCAAAATGCGGCTGCGAGATTGATTAGACGTGTTCCATTCCGGCATCATATCTCTCTGCATATCAAGGAACTACATTGGTTGCCGGTAGCCAAAAGAATCAAATTTAAGGCCTTAACCCCAGCCTTCCGGTCAATCCATGGAACTTGCCCCAGCTACTTGAAACAACGGCTAGGCGCTTACAAGCAGACTCGCTCATTGAGGTCTAATTCTCAGAACCTGCTTTGCACCCCACGAGTTAGGAAAGCTCGGTTGGGTGGCAGATCTTTACGCTCGGGCGTCCATATTATGGAACTCCTGCCTAATGTTCTGCGCCAGATCGTCTCTGAACCACATTTCAGGAAAGCAGCCAAAGAAACATGGCTTTTCAGCCTAGACTAACCTTCTTTGAGCCTCGGCTGTTGCGTGACTCTTGCGTGCCACCTGTTGCTATAGCGCCGGGACACCTCCATTGGAGGTAGCTGTTCGCGCTCTACAAATGGCTGTATTATTATTATTATTATTAACTTTGGACAGATGCACATTAGTATTTAGTGTTAATCGCACAGGGAGTGATTCATGACTGGGTAGGGTTGACTGGAAAGATTCTTAGTTGTTTAGAGGTCCTCTCCACCCATAAACTCTAAACTCGCATAGTGGCTACCAGCCTGAGTGCTGCTGCCACCTGAGGAAGTTGAGCGCCCACCTGCTGAACCAAAGGACTAGAACTCTGCACTGAGGCTACTGGTTTACCTGTGGAGAGAAACCCCAAGGGTTGGACCTGCTCACACTTAATCCCAGGATAGAAGAGCGGACTCCAATGCCTAGTTGGCTTGCACCCGGGGACAGAGGTCTTCAATCTGTGGGGCGCGAGCTCCAGGGGGGCAGTGGAGTCCTGGGACGGGGGTCGCGCATTCCCCAACCTCACTTGTTCCTGGAATCCAAAACGTTTGCTTTCGTCTTGGGAAAAAATGGCTAATTTCGATTGCTAAAATGCTCCAGCTGAGTCTCCTGTGCTGTGGAAAGTTTTCGTGCCAGTGTGCCTGGTCGCCTGAAAGAAATGCAAATGTTCCCGGTTAGTTAATCTGCAAGTGTAAAGGGTGCTTGTGACCTGTGAATCATTATAAGCTTTGTGATGACAAAGATTTTTTTTTTTTTAGTGGTAGTGCAAAGCGTTAACAACTGTGCTGTGAAGTGCTTGCTTTTAATCATAACTTTATTTACACATCCCTTAGTACCCCTAAAGAGCTGTTGAAGGGACAGTTATGTAAAAAAAAAATTGCATTAGATACACCCTGGTATTACTAAAATCTACATTTTGGAAGCACCATTTTATCGTAAAACTATTTACACATTTTATATCAGTCTATCTTCTACTGTGGGTAATGCAATGCAAGTATACAATATAATGACTTACATATTCACAGTGCTTTTTGTCACAGGCTGGAACCTTGTATCACTAAAAATACACAAGTCACTATTCTTCACTGCAGCAACCAAGATTTAAATCTGTGGCTCTCTGGTTACACACAGACCTCTGCAGTGCATTAACTAATAGAGGTTTCATAATGTACTACAGTGCATTTCCCACTGAGTAACAACTTTTAAAATTTATTTTTTATTTATGCCGCCCATTATTTTATAGGTAGGTGCCTGAATGTGAAAGACCTAAAACTTTTTTTGACTCTCCGGCGGCACAAGCGTCTCAACCATACACCTATGAGGCAGCACAAAGTATCCTGCATGGCTTTGCATGGCCTCATAGATATGTAATATGGCAAAGCATCGCAAGTCACTATGTTGCCTTACTCTGTCATGAAGGTGTTCCATGGGCGTTGCATGTGGGTTCCCATGGATTTTGATGCTGCCTCATATTTACAAAATCATGTAAAACTGGGGCAGCGCCAAAATCGTACGCCTCCCGAGCAGAGGCATAACGAGGAGAAATGTTTTATTTCTCCTCGTTTTTTCCTCTTCCCATGTGTGCTGCATTCTGCAGCTATCACAGAACGAGGAAAACACCTCTCGGGGCTATTTGTGAAGGAAGATGCCCCTTCCTGCACAAAAGCAAACCTGCCCATGTTGGTGCCAGGCAGCAATTTGTGTGCCAGTGCAAGGGGAAAGGACAGGAATGCACCGTATTTCATAATATGGTGAACTCCTGCCCTTTGACATTGGCGTAGGGCAGCCCAGCAAGAAGACATGTGGTGCTGCCCTACGCCAATTCCTCATAAATGAGATCCTTTGTTTTTAGCTACACCTTAGAGTACGCCCCCCATGCTCACTGATCTTTGATTTGCTAAACACTGTTTAATATGATTTCCCCTCCGTAAAAATGATTTGCTCTGGGAATTGGGGGCGCTTATGGTTGTCGATGATGAGAGTACCAGGTTCTAGAAATTTTTGTCAGAAGGGGGTCCTTATGCCTAAAAAAGTTTGACAAGGGGGTCTCGGCATCAAAAAGTTTGAAGACCTCTGCTATACAGTGTGCTGCCATCACCATGCTTGTGCTGCTTAACTCCTGGTGAAGGCAGTAGCCTTTCACCACTATGAGGGCAGCGCTTTGGGCCCCCCTCCCAGTCCAACAAGACTGCAATCCATGAGAAAGGCTTATGCCATGGCGCACATGCATTATATGTGTGTGTCCGTGACAACAGAAAATCAGCATTAGGGATCCAGACAACAGTACAGTTGAGCACTCAGAGCAGGAGTACACATCCATTATTATGCAGAAGACTTTTCCGTCCCAACAGCATTAAAGCCCCACATGTGTACATCAGTTTCCAAATGTAGTGAATAATCTTTTAAACATGTTGATACCATCCATTCCAGGTCACACCAATGGATCTACCAAAGTCTGAACCAGTTATTGTGATTATTGGCGGTGGGATTTCGGGGATCGGTGCTGCAGAGCGTCTCTACAGGCACGGTTTAAGAAATGTGAAGATCTTGGAAGCAAATCACCGGCCTGGTGGCAGGATCTGGAGTACACAGTTTGGTGAGGCAATTTACTCTATATAGCCATAATCATCCTGTTTGTGCAAAAAGGAAATGAAAGGATATAACGAAAGGAAAAAAAACTTTTCAAAGGAAAACATTTGTTTCCACCTCTTAGTAAGAACTAGCAAAGACCATTTCACTTATAATTTCAAAGTTCATCAGGCAGTAAAGTTAAACACATGAACAATACAAACCTACAAGACAACATTAAGAACTTTAAAGTAACACAGTAATTTTTTTATAACACACTTTATTAATTTTCTCAAGACGTAGCACCTCATACGATTCTTGTTACATAAAGCGTTCTCTCTCATGTGGTGATCAGTGCTCGGACAGCTGACCTATGCCTCTAGCATTGATCACAGCAAAAGCAGCCGGAGCCTAAATGCTCTGGTCCTCTGAAAGGTTTACCTTTCGCTCTCTGTGATGTCAGAGCGCTTGGCATGCTGCGCGTAAAAGATGACAAAAAATGCATATTGGGCTGCCTGTAAAGCTCTCCCCTCTCACCTCAAGATTTAAAAAACACAGAAAAAGCTTCTGGTCTAACTGACCAACAGAAACATTTTCTGGCTTCTGTGGGAGGACGAGATGTTTTCATCCTCCACACTGAGAAGCTACCAGGTCGCTGGTAAGGTTCCAGATTTACAAGTTTACTCATATGACAGCACAGAAGCGCAAGCTCTCCATACTGCTGTATAGGCTAACCTTGGGTTCAAAGGTGTAAAGTTGGATAAAGTGTCGTAGGCAGAATGTATAGAGAAGCTGAAAATGTGCACTGTTACTGTAAGGAGCCAGCAGCTTTCATATCCTAGCATGCCTCTGACTGGAAGTTTTTGACAGCCTCCGTTATTTTTTGCCGACTGAGTGGATCTCTGAACACTTAATGGGTTTTGCTGCCCAGTTTTTTGAGGATTTACCCTCCGACTTTCAAGTTTGTTTGCCAAAGTTTTAAATGTGTCTGTAGATTTAACTCTGTATTGTTCATTTTTTGAAGAATACTTTTATGACACTGCTTACACTATTAGTGAGGCATCCCTTCTGCTGAAGAAGAAGGTAGCCTGTGACCCCCATGATCCGTGGCTGTACTCTGTTGGGCACGTTGTGTAAGCTAGCTTGTTTTTTTTGAGGGGGTACTGTAGTAACCATTAAGGGTACTTTTTACATCCCTTAATGTCAGAAGTGTTGGGGGTGAAGCTGTTATGACTGTTTAACTAAGTCAAGCTGTTATGTCATTGGCTTTGACTGTAAGCCGGATGTAAAAGATCAGTTTTGTCATAATCAAGGTTGCCGTGCTGTGATGCATCAATTTCACCATAAGATGCTGATGCAAGCCTTCTCCCCAAATCTTTCAAAGGCCTTGTTGCTGTTTGTGTCACCACTTTGCTCCTTCTTACCAATTGTATTTGAAGAGATCAGCGTTTCCTCATTCACACTGGCCTCACCAGTCTGGGCCTCAACCTCTTCCACAGGGACTAGTATTTCCTGAACAGAGTTTGAAGGCATGGGAGCTCCTAGTATTTTAGTTTTTCCTCAACTGGCGTGAGAAGAGAGTAGAATGGGAGCCAAAAGACAGACTGATGCATTTGCCTTTGATAGTTGAGTACGCATCTTCTTTCGTCTTTGTATCCTTGGTGAGCTAAAGCATTGTCCTATTTTATAGCGATAGTTACTCAGTGAACGCTACAGCCATCGACATTTTAAGAAAAAAGTATACACTCATTTGAAGGGCATGTTATTTAGGACCAAGTTACATCTTCCAAAAGCAACCAGTTATGATGGTCAGAAGAACCATATACAGTGAAATGGTTTGGAGTTGCATCTCTGCTAGTATCACCAATGCCATCTTCACTGCTGTTAAACAATCTAGCATAGTTTTAAAGTACTATATAAAATGCCAAAGCTCGTTTGTAACTTTTCGCCTAGACCTGTCACACATGGAAGGCAGTACCCACAATCACCACATTGTTTATATGTACTTAAGTTATTTTTTTCCCAACATCAGTATTATTAGACACTGGGAACCACCTGAACAAAATTGCTTTTATCTAATACTTTATTATTAGGAATTGCAAAATGTGATGTAATGCTAAAGTCCTATAAATGTCATTCACTCCCTTTCCCTTGCTAACATTTCTGTTTATTCTGTGGCCTCGCTGATAATAAGAGTTTCATCTGCTCTCCTTAACCCCTTAACTTTCCTGTCCACTTAAACTGATACACAAGCCTTTTCAACATTGATCGACTTTTCTTTCCACTGGCCAATCCACTGAGACTGCTCTTCTTCCAGTTTCTAACTATGTTCTTCACGATCTTAACAAACTCTCTTCTTAGTCCTATTGGTTTTTCTGCATCTTTTGATACTTTCGGTCACTCTGCTCATTTCTCCTTCGATTAATTTGGGTTCTGCTCTTTCATGTTTCTCTTCCTGTTTTTCTGTCATTTGTTTTCAGAATCCTGTAAAAGTTCTATCTGTATTGCTGCATTGACGTTTGATGTACCACACGGGTTGGTCCTGTCCTCAGCTCTCTAATTTGTATCTCTATACTGCCCATCTCGCATCCCTTAAATCCACTTTTGGTTTCATGCACTTTTCTCTTTAAACTTGTTTTTTTTATTACCAACATATACTGACCTCAGTAATGCTAGACTCTGTTTGTTATTGATGCTTGGATGGCTTCCTACAACTAAATATACAAAGGTGATGGGAGGAATGCTTGCAAATGGTTTAACCACTTGCGATTGCTCAGGGTAGCATGCTAAATAATTGGTTTTTGTTTTTGCCCACCATGCCCCCTTCGGCTAGATTCAGCCACGTGCAAATCAGCGTTAGTACTACTCCAATATGAACAGCGCAGCACTAATGACCTTACCAGATCCTTTCTGAACAAGACACAAAAACCCAAGACCAGTCTTAGTTCATTTGGGCCACTTCAATCAGGTGCAGCTTGATTACGGGGGCACATTGTGGATGGGACCTACATCTCGACAATCCCATGGCCACTTGCAACGTAACATCAAGCACATAAAAGGAAATAGAGGAATGCTTGTTAATAGTCTAACCATTGGCAATCTCTCAGAGTAGCATTCCAAACCATCACATCGCCTTTTGTGTGTTTTGAGTCACAATGGAATTGAGGGTGAGGTAGCCAGAAGTTTATTTTGCCTGTTGCAGCAAAGCCTTCTTATTGTATTTTTAGATGCTTAACAAATAAAATTAAGATTGGATATTGTTACTACATATAAACTAGTTTGTGCTTTAACTACCAGAGAAGTGCTCTAAATTGTTTTTGTGCACCTTTAACAATGCACCAGACCTACAAAGTGCATAGAAGAATAAAATACCTCAAAACATTTGTTTTACTAACAAACAGACTTTTTAAAAATGGACTTTTTCTAAAGCATGGGGACCATAAGTATTGCCATGGTGGGGGGTGGGAAAGGGGGCACCATCAGTACTCTGCCAGGGAATGCTTGCAGTGAGCCACCCAGGCTGTGACAGAAGGAGCGCTGGGATCCAACCTCCCAGGTCCCTGCCTCCCACATGCCCTGCATGTCAGCAGGGTCATGGGCCGGAGTCCCGTCCTCATCGTTTGTCAGAAAGGCCTCCAGCACCTCCAGCCAGAGGTTGCCTCCACACACCGCATCTCTCTTCATCCCTCGAGTGCTGCGGCCTCCGTCCTGGCCCATAGCTCCATGACTGAGCGCCAGCAAGTATGCAGAGGGCCCTCCCACGACCTCCAATGGAAAGTAATTTCCTGCTTCACCAGTGCCATTGCTAAGTCTATAAACCGGTCGCTCACCTTGCGTCACTTATTCTACGGTTAACTGCCCAACAGGCAGATCTCCAGGGTACCGATATCCCTCCTGTTCAGTGTACGCTCCACGTCAGTGGCTGCTGAGTGCCAGAAACGTCTGACCGCAGGGCAGTCCCAAACCATGTGTAAGAACCCATCGTCCCACAGAGCACATCTAAGACACTGCTTGTGATCCATCTGCCTCATAATATTTATGTGGTGGGGAGTCAGGTAAGTGGTGTGTATGTAATTGAATTGTGTGTATTTGAAACGGGTGTTTCGCAAAACCTTGTGAACCTGCTCCAAGGCCATCCTCCACTCCTTGTCTTGAAGCCTCCTACCCAGCACCGCCTCCCACCATTAGCGCCTGCGAGGAAGTTCATCCGAGGCCATTTCCACCACTGACTTACAGAGCCATGAGATCCTACTGCTCCCATGACCAAAGGTCATGAATTCCTGCAGAAACTTATGGTTCCGGGGCTCCGTCTGACTCCCAGCCAGAGTTCCCTCATGGCCGCCTCTGTTGCCCCGTATGTGAAGACTGGTTCCCAGGTAGGCCCTTCCTCCTTCACTAGTGAGTCCAGTGTGCGTAGCATACCCTGCACGTAACACTCCCCACAGTTTCCATGCCCGCCTCTAGCCACTGTTACAGTCTCACTGCCAGGGCCCTCCAGCATCTCACTGCAAAGGTCAGGAGTCTCGACGGGTAAGGGCCCCCCCTCGGAATCCACCCCAGTAACCAAGCCACAAGGGCACCTCTGATCCAGGGCTCGGCAAATTTCCCCAGGCCCCGCACATCCCTGCCAGCCAGCCATCTCGCCAAGCACTGTAACTGTGCCGACAGAAAGTAGTGTTCCATGTCGGGGCACCCAGACCTCCACTTTTAGTAGGCCAAGGTAGTGGCAAGGGACACCCAGTTCCGTCCATCATTGAAGATTAATACCCGGATCACGACGCTGAGGGGCCTGAAACCAACTCCAAGGGATCAAAATCGGAAGGTTGATGAAATAATATAGAACCTGTGGGAGGATCGCCATCTTAGTAAGGGCTACTCTCGCCATAATTGGGAGTTTAAGGGCATGCCAGTGATCCAGCGGTGTACTAACAACAGATACTCCACTACCATATACTCACCTGGGCCCATATAACTTCTTCCACTAATACCAAGTAGACCGCTGGAGCTTGTAGTTTATAGATTTAATGTTTTCAGGAATAGTTATTGTTCCGTTCTAACTAAACCTTTCACTGATCAAAAAGTTCTTTCCTCTGGTCGATGGACCATTAGTTGGAACTAATTGATGGTGATAATTAACATAACTTATTAAGCATTCTTTAGTTAATGTAAATAATCACAGACTCAGGAAGTTTTAAAATCTTTAAGTTAATTAAATGTGAACCATCTCAAAGTTTCAGTACCAACACCCTCATTCTCAAGAGTGTCAATATAATCAATAAGCAAAAAATATTTCAGACTCACGCAATAACTATGCTCAGAAAGGAGAGGACAGAGAGAGAAGAACATCTATCAATACAATGAATTTATATTTACCAAGAATGGTATGAAGACCAACCCCTGGCCAAAGGGCTGGTAAGGGTCCCCCAGGATAGATCAGGAGACAAAGACTTCAGGACAGGAATCAGGACAGGATACTTCACCTCTCTAAATACCGACGACTGCGTCGCACCCTCTCTGACACTCTCTTCCTCCTCGTGATTCTTCCGCGATCTTCTTTCTAACCCAATTAAGTTAAGATGGAGGTCTCTGCATTCAGTTTCTTCATCAGCGTCTCACAGCATCAGCACCACCCACGGCACCAACAGCATCCCGAGCTCTGCTTCTGTGTCTGTGTCAGCGACTTCCAACTAACTAAAACTACCTCAATTATACTCTTCAATAATCATGTACCACCCATTAATGTTTCAATTTCATAAAATACTACCTCTGATTGGTCAGGCGAGGGGGGATGATCATCACACCATACTTACATTTCACTTATTTCATTGATCCATTGTTTTCAAACCCATCCCCTTAAACTTTATTAAATCGTTTCCTTTCCCATACATCTCCAAACTTTATTAATACAAATTGTTTCAATTTCATGAATAAGGCTCATTCATATGAACTCTTCACCCTCATGTTCCCAGGGCACATCTTTCTTGTCCTTGGACGCGCGACAAATCCTTACTCATTCTTCCTTGTTCTCTCTCATGTGCGGGGTCAAATCAGTCAGCTCAATTCAGACAAGTGTGGAAGGCCCAAATGCGCACTAATAATAAAGTCAAAAGAAGAAATGTTATTCTCAAAAATAAATGGTTTCACTGTATACCACCAACCTCTACTCTAACCCATTTTAATTATTATTACCCTTTCTGCATTTGCGTTAATATAAAACGTATTTTCTATTTAGCCAAGCAGGTGCCATGCATGTGAACTTTCAAGCTGCCATTTTAATGCCTTTTGCGCATGCGCAAGATTTTCCCTCCAAGCGTTAAAACGTCATACTACGTAGATTCAGTAGACGCATGTGCAGTAAAGATCCCTTGTTAGAGTACGTTTTAGACAGGAAGGGGTGGGAGCACACTGCTGACCTCCCAGCACAGTTCGCCCCTTAGCATTCTGGTAAATGCAGCTTGTAGTGCATGCTTACTTGGTATTTTGCTGGAGTGTTCCACCAAAGTTGGTGCAGATTAGTGCGGTCATCTCTAGACACATGTGTTTCTGGATTTTATCCGTCATCAGTAGAGATCAAAAACGATTTTCTTCTGGGGTTACTGAGCAGGCTGCCACAATTCTTACAGGTCTCAGTACCTCTCACAGGCACACAGGTGCATCTCCACTAGCTCGTCAGCTCAATGGCTCAAGGAAGCCTTTTTAAACAGGAAGGGGTGGTAGCACACTGCTGACCTCCCAGCACAGTTCGCCCCTTAGCATTCTGGTAAATGCAGTTTGTAGTGCATGCTTACTTGGTATTTTGCTGGAGTGTTCCACCAAAGTTGGTGCAGATTAGTGCTGTCATCTCTAGACACATGTGTTTCTGGATTTTATCCGTCATCAGTAGAGATCAAAAACGATTTTCTTCTGGGGTTGCTGAGCAGGCTGCCACAATTCTTACAGGTCTCAGTACTTCTCACAGGCGCACAGGTGCATCTCCACTAGCTCGTCAGCTCAATGGCTCAAGGGAGACTTTTTAAACAGAAAGGGGTGGAAGCACACTGCTTACCTCCCAGCACAGTTCGCCTCTTAGCATTCTGGTAAATGCAGTTTGTAGTGCATGCTTACTTGGTATTTTGCTGGAGTGTTCCACCAAAGTTGGTGCAGATTAGTGCTGTCATCTCTAGACACGTGTTTCTGGATTTTATCCGTCATCAGTAGAGATCAAAACGATTTTCTTCTGGGGTTGCTGAGCAGGCTGCCACAATTCTTACAGGTCTCAGTACTCTCTCACAGCGCACAGAGTGCATCTCCACTAGCTCGTCAGCTCAATGGCTCAAGTGAGCCTTTTAAACAGGGAGGGTGGGAGCACACTGCTGACCTCCCAGCACAGTTCGCCCCTTAGCATTCTGGTAAATGCAGTTTGTAGTGCATGCTTACTTGGTATTTTGCTGGTGTGTTCCACCAAAGTTGGTGCAGATTAGTGCTGTCATCTCTAGACACGTGTTTCTGGATTTTTTCCGTCATCAGTAGAGATCAGCACTATCTGCGCCAACTCTGGCGAAACACTCTGAATACTAGAGCAAAGCAAGCAACAAGAGACTGCATTAACCAGAATGCCAGGGGCGAACCTTGCTGGGAGGTGAAGCGGTGTGCTCCCACCCCTGTTCCTGTTTAAAAGTACTCCTGTGAGTCATTGAGCTGACGAGCTCGTGGAAGAAGCACCCGCGCGCCAGTGAGAGGTACTTGACCTGATGCAATGTTTGGCAGCCTACTCGGCAAACCCCAAATCTGAAGTCTTAATCTCTACTGATGACGGTTAAAGAACCAGAAACACGTGTCTAGAGATCAGCACTATCTGCTGCCAACTCTGGCGAAACACTCTGAATACTAGAGCAAAGCAAGCAACAAGAGACTAGCATTAACCAGAATGCCAGGGGCGAACCTTGCTGGGAGGTGAGGCGGTGTGCTCCCACCCCTGTTCCTGTTTAAAAGTACTCCCGTGAGTCATTGAGCTGACGAGCTCGTGGAAGAAGCACCCGCGCGCCAGTGAGAGGTACTTGACCTGATGCAATGTTTGGCAGCCTACTCGGCAAACCCCAAATCTGAAGTCTTAATCTCTACTGATGACGGTTAAAGAACCAGAAACACGTGTCTAGAGATCAGCACTATCTGCGCCAACTCTGGCGAAACACTCTGAATACTAGAGCAAAGCAAGCAACAAGAGACTGCATTAACCAGAATGCCAGGGGCGAACCTTGCTGGGAGGTGAAGCGGTGTGCTCCCACCCCTGTTCCTAGGGTACGTTTTAGTCCTTCGTTCATTTTGTTAAAGTTAGTAAACACATACGCAAGCTTCATTGTCCCGCGTGTCTTTCTAAAATGCGAATTATTAATTACAAACACATAGTTAGTAATTCGTTAATGAGTTAAAACGAAAGGATTGCTTCCGAGCAAGTCTCATTTACTGAGTCCTTGCTCCATCAATCCCCTCTCTGATGGCATTTTAAGCCATCACAAAATTACCCATCCCATCCCAGATACCAACTTTAGCACATCTCAGTTCTCTATTTCTCCTCTCAATTTTCCATCAATCAACTCGTTTCCTTCTAAATCTTTCATTTTCTTATATATTTTGCCTTTCATTTCTTCCAACTGTATTTCATCATATTTTCTTTTTCGTTTCTTTTCCTTTCCTTCTCTTGAAAAATGTATTTTCCTTTCCTTCTTTTTCTACAACACTTATATATAATCATTATTATCATTACTACGGTTATTATCATAACTAATGGTATTATTATTTGACCTAGAAAACTTTTCCCAAAATCAGTAAACCATTTCCCTATTGATGTTATACTTTTTGTTAGTCTTCCCCACACACTGTCAACCTCCAGTTGGGTCAAGTTTGCAATATATCCTTTAATTTCTCTGCTCTTGTCTGGAATGTAAGAGCAGCAATGTTGAATTTTCAACATACCACAGACTCCACCTTCTTTTGCTAACAATACATCAAGAGCAAGACGGTTCTGTAAAACCATAGACCTGATTGCAACCATCTCTGTGTTAATCATTAAGAATCCTCCTGCAGTATCTGTAGAAAGACGATCAACTATGGTTGATAACTTACAAATTTTCTGTGAGTTAAGAATGACTCCAACTGAGGGTATCAATGCACTAAAAATATCTCCTGCAATTTCAGAAAAACTAGCTCTTCTTCTACGTGTTAGTCCATTAGAATTTCCATTGGTTCCACTGATTCTGTCCACATGATACATTTTTGGAAAAACTATTCCAAAGTAACAGCTCCCGTACCATCTTGCAGGTAACCTATAATATGCATTGTTCCCGCAAACTTAAACTCCTGGAAATACAGGATCAGTTCCCCCTTTTAGTCCCCACCCTCCTAAAATTAGGAAGTTGTGTTCACATTCACTGGAACCAATGTAATTATTGTTATAATCTGTCTTTAATCTATGGAGGCAGAATTTTCCCCTTTTCACAAAATCTAGGGACATCGCAGCATGAGCCTTGCCATTTGCATAGATTCCCTCTTTCCCAGCCCATGGAGGTACATGGCTTTTCTGTTCAGTCGCTTTCTTTATTAAATCCTGTCTCCTTTCTTCTGCTAAATCCAAAAAATCTTTTTCTTCTTTTCTTAATGTACATGTTAGATTATCTTTATGTGCCTGAACTAAATCTATTGAACTCATTGTTAAGAAAAATTCACCCATAAACTGTGCATTTTTACTACTAACTACTGGATTCATATTCTTTCTAATAGGTAATTCAGAAAATACTATATCTATGTCTGAATAAAAATATTGAAGTCTTCCTGTAGCATAAAATAAACTTGATAAAATACTACATGACACACCATATGTTAAAGGTATATGGTGACACGTTACCCCTTCTGATGAGGGTAACTTCATACACACATAACAATTACTAATCTCCATTGTATTAACATACTGAAATAACAATTTAATAAACACATTTCAAGACGTATTATAGTCTGATTCATTATGATAATTTGCTTCATCTTCTACCCCTATTTCTATTTTAGTTCCTTTTATTCTATCTATCTTATCATTAGTATCTGTATTATTCTTGTCACTTATTTTCATTAACAAAGGTACTCCTACTGTTAGGAATAACCATACTAATACTACTAATAAAATACTACAAAAACAAAATCTAAAACATTTTCTTTTCAATCCTCGTTTTGGACTTTCGGTAACTTCAATTTCTGCCATTTTACTCTGAGAAAATTTCTTTTCTCTTATCCTTTCTTTGTCAATTTAACTTTCTTTTTGTTCTTAAGGAGGCCTCAATTTGCTTTCATCAATCTGTGCAACATGAACTTCTTCTGTTTCATCACTTAGATCTAGGGATTCAAATTCTTCGAGTATGACATAGGTCCATTTAGGGGCCTTGTACCTTCTATTTAAATTTCTCAATCTTGGACTTCTTCGAGTTATTTTCGCTAAAGTTTGTTTAGATCGTGTTTGACTTGTAACTTCATTTACTTGTTCTGGTCTCTTTTCTGATTTTCTCAAATGATATCTTAATTTCTTTATTCCAGTTGGCCAATTGTCTCCCTTTCTGATTCTTTTGATCTGTACTGCACTTTCACCTTCTTTATCTCCTTTTAAAGTTCTTTTTATTTCACTTAATCTAGGCACAATCTGTTCTCGTTCTCTGTTTTCTGTGCTTGAACCTTCTTTTACTTCCACCTGCTCGGGTCTTATCGTACTTTGTTCTTCTTTTTCCTGAGCTTGTTCTATCTGACCCTGTTCAGGTCTTACTTCAAACTGTTCTTTTTCTGCCTGAACGTGTTCTTCTAATATTCCCTCCTCAGGTTCCTGAAAGTCTTTTTCTATTTCCACCTGAGTGTGTTCTTCTTCTCCTGTCTCTTCCTGACTACTTTCCTGTCTTTTTCAGTTCTGTTCTTCTTGTTTCAATAGCATCATCAATTACTTCAATCAGTGGTATCCACTCTTCCTGACTTGTACTTGGCTGTTAGTCATATGGTTGTCTTTCAGAATCTATTACTCTAGATTCTTCAATTTCACAGCTTACAACTCCTGACGCTTCAGTCTGTTCAGTCAGTGGTTGCTCTTGTTGTTCTGATGGGCTCGGAACTCTTCTGGTATGACTGGCATGAATCCAATTGGGCAAACCTGCACACTTCACTGCTGTGGTAGTGACTAGTATGACTTGACGCGGTTTATCCCACCTTGGTGCTAGGCACGACTTTCTTGCATGTTTCTTCACTAGCACCCAATCTCCAGGATTCAAATCGTATGCTTGGTCTGGCTGTCTTTCAACTGCGTCTTCTCCAACCTGGTGAGAGACAGAACGCACCATTTCAGCCAATCCTTTGCAATAGTCCAATACCAGATCATCAGTTATATTCATTAATTTATTTCCAGGAATAAATGCCTGTCTCATTACTCTTCCCATGAGAACTTCATGTGGGCTCATTCTCGTTTTTCTGTCTGGAATACTTCTGAGACCCATCAATACAAGAGGTAATGCATCTGGCCATTTCAGCATTGTGGATGCACACACTTTCCCTAATCTTGACTTGATTGTGCCATTTAACTGCTCAACTATTCCAGAAGCCTCTGGACGATGAGCACAGTGCAGTTTTTGTTCTATGTTAAATGCAGCACAGATTAATCGAATTATTTCATTATTAAAATGAGGGCCTCTATCTGATTCCAAAGTGACTGGAAAACCAAAACGTGGAATCAACTCCTCAACAATAATTTTGCAACTGTAAGACTGTCATTTCTTCGAGTGGGATAGGCTTCCACCCATCTTGAGAAGAGGCATACTATGATAAGTATATATTTCAGTCCATTGCATGGGGGCAACTTAATAAAATCCAACTGTAATCTGGTGAAGTGTCCTTCTGCCTTTCCAATCTTTCCCCAGCTAACCACTGTCTTCCTACCTGGATTTTGCTGCTGACAGGTTAGGCATCTTTGGCAAAGGCTTTCTGCGACTACCCTGAATTTCGGATTGTACCAACTCTGTCTGAATAACCTGATCATTGAGTCTCTCCCTATGTGTGTTGCTCCATGATACACTCTTGCCATTTTTGAAAGCAAACAATCTGGCATGACTGGTCTTCCATCTAAATACACCCATACCTCATCGTCTGGTCTCTTTGTACAAGCTGCCTTTATCCAAATTTCCTCTTTCCTCAGCTTCTTCCTGCAATTGTCTAATCTCATCCCATGTTTCTGGTACTGAGAAAAACATAAGTTGGCATCTGGTTTCACAAGTTTCAATATTTCTGTTTATGGCCACTGTATTTTTTGCACAGTATTGAGCCACTTGATCAGCATATCTATTGCCAGCAGCCACATTGTCATTTCCTGACTGATGTGCAGCGCATTTAACAACTGCTATTTCTTTTGGCAATTGTAATGCTTCCAGCAGATCCTTCACATTTTTGCTGTTTCTAATAGGAGATCCTGAAGAAGTCAGAAATCCCCTCTGCATCCAGAGCTGGCCAAAATCGTGCACAACCCGAACCCATATTGACTGTCCGTAAATATGGTTACTCTCCAATTTTTCCCCTTCTTGCATGCCATGGTTAGGGCTACCAATTCGGCTACTTGTGCTGATTTGACTCCCGGTAAACAGGATGCTTCAATTACCCCAGATATCTTACAAACAGCATATGCAGCACTTAATCCTCCTTCTCGTGTCCTGAGGCAGGACCCATCTACAAATAACTCATGGTCAGCCTCTTTCAAAGGTGTCTCCTTTATGTCTGGACGGGGCTTAGTACATAATTCAGTTACGTCCAAACAATCATGATCACTCTCATCTTTCACTTCTTCATTGCATGGGTCTGGCAGTAGGGTAGCTGGGTTCATGATCGTACACCTTATCACTGTTATGTTCTCAGCTCCCAAAATCACTCTTTCATATTTAGTCAATCGATTAGGGGTGAGATGTTGTGTTCTTGTTCTTGTCAAAAGAATCTCAACTGAGTGTGGAACATAAACCTTTACCGGATGACCCATCACTATCAACTCACTTTGCTCCAGACTCATACAAGTAGCAGCTACTGCTTTTACGCAGCCAGGTAATACTGAAGCCACTGGATCCAATGTAGCTGAAAAATATGCCACTGGACGTCGACTCAATCCATGTCTCTGTGTTAAGACTGAAAGTGCACAATTTTCTCTCTCACAACAAAACAACGCAAAGTCTTTTGAATAATCAGGCATGCCCAAGGCAGGAGCCTCACACAAGCAATTTCACAAATGCCTCTATGCAGTCATCATTCCAATCAATCGGATATTTTGCTCTTTTCCGGGTCATTTGTATTAATGGTTTCGTTAACATAGAAAAAACATTAATCCATTGCCTACAGTACCCAACCACTCCCAGGAACATTCTCATTTCTCTCTGAGTCTGTGGCAATTGCATTTCTTTGATTATTTTTATTCTTTCTGGTGTCACTTTTCTAACTCCTCTTTCTATTTTATGCCCTAAATATCTAACTTCTTGTCGACAGAACTGTAATTTTTCTGGAGACACCTTGTGTCCTCCTCCAGCCAAATGGTTCAGTAATGCAATTGTGTCTGTGACACAATCTTCTTGTGTTTTTGATGCCACTAGTAGGTCATCAATATACTGAACCAGAACAGATTTTCCAGGCATAATCAATGATTCTAGACACTTTTTCAAAATCTGATTAAAAATTAAGGGACTCTCTGTGTACCCTTGAGGAACCCTGCACCATGCATAGATATGATCCTCAAACTTAAATGTAAACAAATATTGACTATCTGGGTGCAAAGGAATAGAAAAGAATGCTTGACATAAATCAATTACTGTGAACCAGCCTGCATTCCAAGGTATCTGATAAAGGATCACGGCTGGATTTGGCACTATTGGGCAACATGACACTACAATTTTATTTATTTTTCGTAAATTCTGCACTATTCTATACTTTCCGCTAGGCTTTTTCACTCCCATTATTGGCGAATTACAAGGACTACCCATCACTTCTTTTAAAATACCTTGTTTAACCATTCGTTCAATTTCTGGAATAACTCCTGCTTTTACTTCTGGACTCATCTTGTACTGTCGGGTGTTTGGATACACTGCACCTTCTTTCACTGTCACTTTAACTGGGTCTATATTTGTCATTAACCCAATGTCTTTTCCTGTAAAATCCCACACTTCTGGATTAACTGTGGCTCTCAACTCTTCTGGTAATTCATTTTCAGTCATTAGTGAAAACATTTCATCCACTTCTGTTCCCTGTTTGGCTAACATCATCTTGTATACAACGTCTTCATCAGGGGTTTGGAAAGCGACACCATCTGGTGTACAATAGATTGTGCAGTTCATCTTGCACAACAGATCTCTTCCCAACAGATTTACAGGACTGGAATCGCAAACTACGAACCGATGCATTTCTTTAAAACTTCCAATGTGCACCTCCATTGGTTTTGTGATTGGGGTTCTAATCTGTTGGTTAGACACGCCTACAACTTGGATTGATTCTCCCGAGAGGGGTAGGTTTGGGATGTCTGCTGTTCTCACAGTAGACCTGGTAGCACCAGTATCCAATAGGAAAGTAATGTCTTTACCTTCTACTTTCCCATCAACAAAAGGACCTGATTGATCTACCGGCAAGGATGCGCCAAGCACGCACTCCTCTTCCTCCCCCCTCAGGCACCGTCATTGCGAGTAGTCCGAATTTTCCTCATCATTCTGCAACAAATATTGTGTAATTGTTCTATTATTCTTACCACTTTCTCCTTGAAATCCGGTGTTCCCACTGAAACTTTGATGATTCACAAAATTTGGCATAGGAGCTGGTGGCACCTGATATTGTGTAGTAACTACCTGCTGCTGTTGATTCATAAGTACTTCATTCTGCATCTGTGGGATTAAATTTTGATTTGGCCCATTATTACTGTTATTATTCTGAGTACTCTTACACTCGTTCTTCCAATTTCCAAGCTTTCCGCACGCATGACAAGGAAACTTCTTTTTCGCTTCTTCTCTGTCCATTCGTCCCCTATATTTATTACCATTCGCTCCTTGATCATTCTGACTCTTCTCTTTCACTTGATTATTATTTTGGGCATTTGTTTTCTCCTCTTGTTGTTCTGCCAATTTTACTTGTGCCCACATCATTTTCTCCTTTAGCTTTCTACACCTGGCCTCAATGTCATCGCCGCAATATTTCGCGTACTTTAAAATCTCATCCACTGTCTTGCTTTGCCAACACAACATGTGCTGCTGTATCATCTGACTAATCTCTGGTTTCAAACCATATACAAACCGATACACAAAATGTCCCATATCCTTATCACCGATATTCTCAAAACCACTATACTGCTTAAACACCTGTAATAACCTCTCCTAATATGCATGTACAGATTCATTTGGTTCTTGAGTTGTTCCATCTATTTTTACCCAGTCTGTTTCTTTAGGAGGAATTTTCCCTTTCAAATACGTAATCACTTGGTGATACTTTTTCATCACCTCTTCCGAGGGTGCTCCTGTCTTTGAGTCTCTAGCATACTCCTCATTAGGCCAGTCAATTGTAATTTTACATTCCGTCCATAAATCAGCAGGTACCACTATATCAAATAGACCATCCAAATCCTTCAATAAAACCTTTGAAACCTTCACAAATCTCTCTACCTGTTTATACCATTCAACCGGTTTTTCTCTCAGCTTTGGGAAATCATTTGTAAATGACAAAATATCTTGTCTACTCCAAGGAACATGAACATATCCACCTCCGGGAACCTCTCTCATTGGACACAATTTTTCCACTTTGCTTGATTCTCTTACTGGAAATGCAGCTGCTGCTTCTCTCGCTTGCACTTCCTCTTTCTTTCTTATTCATCTAATTCTCCATTTATCAATGTCTCCCCATTTTCGCAAAATGCTCATTAATTCCTTTATCTGTAGTCTCTTTCCAGAAGCATTTACACTTTCT
This sequence comes from Calotriton arnoldi, assembly GCA_963921515.1. Lineage (NCBI taxonomy): Eukaryota > Metazoa > Chordata > Amphibia > Caudata > Salamandridae > Calotriton > Calotriton arnoldi. Next base: position 862,872 of record CAWUFW010008221.1, read on the forward strand.
AAATCTTTATCAGTAAAGTCCACTCGATATGGTTTCTGTAACAACTTTGATTTTCCTATGTCTATTCCAATCTCTGAAGCAACTTCAGTCAATCTCTCATGAAATACCCTTGCTCTCCTGGTTATACTCTTACATAAATATAACAATTCCTCATCATTATAAACATTCAATCTTTCTATGCCCACACATCCTGTCATCATCTCTTCCAATTCCACTTTCAATCTGCTGATGTCTAAAATCTTTGGTGGTGGATTTCGATTATCTATTTCCTGTGCCCATCTCTCTATTTCTTCAGGGGTAACTACTGTTGCACCTTCAGTTCTTATAGGTACTAAAAATCTATTTTCTCTCAAATTCATAGGTGTATTTTTCTTCGGAGTTTCAGTTGAAGATTCTACATTTGGGAGATCCATTAATGAAATAACTGACTCACTTTCACTAACCTGATCATCTGTAATTATTATTTCTTTCCTAGGACTATTTAATGGAATTGTCACAGGTTGTGGTTTCTGGCAAATCTTTTTATCTCCATACAATGGGATTACTGGACCAATGGTCACTGGCACTGTCAAAGCTTCAGTATTCAAATTTAATTGACTTATCTTCTGAACTAGTTCTTCTCTAGTTTTGTTTAAAACACCTCTCTCATTATCCTGCAACACTGTTATATGACGTATCATGTAAAATCTGTGGGGTCGATGGCATTCCCATTACTGGTGCACTTGGGGTAACCTTACTAGTTGCTTCTTGATACGGTGGTGGATTTTTAATTAAAATATCCTCTAACAACTCGTCATCTGATTCACCATATCCTGCTATATTCATGTGTTTCGTTTTCTCCTTACACTTTCCTCCAGACTGTTCCTCAGCCATTAACACTGGATATAAACCTTCTGATACCATAGCTCTCCTCCATTGTTTCATCTGCCCTTCGCGTGACTCATGCAAGTGTCTTGGAAAGAATCCTCTATATCTCCCACCTCTGCATTTCTCTCGTTCATATGACTCAGTCTCCCATTCTTCCAAAGCCTCATATTGAGTTAACCTAGGTCTAGGTTCTAAATCATTCATTTTCAATCTCAAATTCTGAAGAATCCGCCCATTAAACGTACCATCTTTAGGAAATGCTAACACTCCATCATCCTTCGTATATTCTATCCAGTTTTCCAACCACACGCAAGTATGATATCCTCTTTCCATCATCATGAAAGATGCTGGTGTTTTCAGTGGCGGAATAGGAATTCCCTCTCTGGTCAACACAGGCTTATCTTTTATAAAGAAATTCTTAATTTTCTTTATAAATGACATCTTTCTTTTCTCTCCATACATCCTTGAGGAACGATGTATAAAATTGTATTCTGCAAACCCTTGAAATCTTCTACCTGTACGCCTTGTACTAACAGTCAAATCAAAATCCCTCATACAATGTCTCTCTCCACCAATCCTAACGCGGCTTCTAACTAACTATCCAATTAAATCAGGCTCACGTTTGTGATCTGACCAATGCCAGCGTGGCCTTTTTCTGACGTCAGTTCTGCTCCTTTCTACTGACCCCTCCTTTACAAGGCTGCTCCTGTCACACGCCCGCTGTTTCTACCAATCCCAGCGCGGCTCACTGTGACGTCAGTACAACTCCAGCAACTGACCCTCCCTTCACAAGGTAATACGAAAACTTATTTCTCAATATTTTCTTTAAAATTCTTTGTTATTAACGACATAAAAACATTCGCTACTCTGTCTGTTCCACTAAATCAAAGGATAGTTTATTTCTTTCCACTGCGAGTCAAACCTTCCGCTTACTCTTCATATACTGCGAGTAAAACCCTTCCGCTTACTCTTCATTCAAGCTCCAGAGAACCTGCTACTCCTCCGGTGTCACCCGTTTTGGGAAAATTTGAGACCAAAGTTTCACCAGCGAACTCCTTTTGCTGTCAATCTAGCTTGGAAGAATCTGCTACTCCTTCAGGGTTACCCTTTCTAGGTGATATAACGCCTAAAGTTTCACTAGCGAAGTCTTTGCTATCAATCACTCTCACTTTTACGCAGAAAATAGTCCCTACTTTAACACTGCCAGCCCTACCTAGCTTCTCAGAGTTATTCCAACAGACGAGTAACCTCACTGCAGTGTGGTTTCTATCGCCACCCGCTATTCATTCCCCGGGAATTTTCCAGACAACATAAAACAAGACGCTAACTCTTTTTGTTAAACATAAATCAATAATCTATACTTATCACCAAACTAGTCAATAATAACCATAACTCTGCTACCAGAAAACTGATCCAGCGGTGTACTAACAACAGATACTCCACTACCATATACTCACCTGGGCCCATATAACTTCTTCCACTAATACCAAGTAGACCGCTGGAGCTTGTAGTTTATAGATTTAATGTTTTCAGGAATAGTTATTATTCCGTTCTAACTAAACCTTTCACTGTTCAAAATGTTCTTTCCTCTGGTCGATGGACCATTAGTTGGAACTAATTGATGTTGATAATTAACATAACTTATTAAACATTCTTTGGTTAATGTAAATAATCACAGACTTGGGAAGTTTTAAAATCTTTATCTAAGTTAATTAAATGTGAACCATCTCAAAGTTTCAGTACAAACACCCTCATTCTCAAGAGTGTCAATTCAATCAATAAACAATAAGCAAAAAATATTTCAGACTCACGCAATAACTATGCTCAGAAAGGAGAGGACAGAGAGAGAAGAACATCTATCAATACAATGAATTTATATTTACCAAGAATGGTATGAAGACCAACCCCCTGGCCAAAGGGCTGGTAAGGGTCCCCCAGGATAGATCAGGAGACAAAGACTTCAGGACAGGAATCAGGACAGGATACTTCACCTCTCTAAATACCGACGACTGCGTCGCACCCCTCTCTGACACTCTCTTCCTCCTCGTGATTCTTCCGCGATCTTCTTTCTAACCCAATTAAGTTAAGATGGAGGTCTCTGCATTCAGTTTCTTCATCAGCGTCTCACAGCATCAGCACCACCCACGGCACCAACAGCATCCCGAGCTCTGCTTCTGTGTCTGTGTCAGCGACTTCCAACTAGCTAAAACTACCTCAATTATACTCTTCAATAATCATGTACCACCCATTAATGTTTCAATTTCATAAAATACTACCTCTGATTGGTCAGGCGAGGGGGGGATGATCATCACACCATGCTTACATTTCACTTATTTCATTGAACCATTGTTTTCAAACCCATCCCCTTAAACTAGGAACAACCACTTCAACGTTAAAACCTTGCAGTTGCAAAAAAAAACAAAAAAACTCCGGACTCTCCTAACTGTTACGCTGGCACGTAGGGGGCTCAAGAAAACGGTTTTCGCCATTAAACAATATAAGCCGCGCCTAGATAGTCTGGCTGCGCACCTTCTCAATTCCAAAAAATCAAATGCCTCCTTCTTTTAAACAAGCATATACACTTCCGTTATAAAGGATTGGCCACAACGATACAAAACCGCAGAAGCTGCTCGAAACCAACGGTCTATCTTTTGACTGTCACGTCCACCTGACGGTGTTGCCCAAAATTGTTCCAAGAACCTGTAGTCGCATGGATTTGAATTTAGACACTTTGGGCCACATAACGACTCATTTTATCTTAGTTTATGGAAAGCGTTAAAGAAGCTTAATTCTCAGAATGCACTTTTAGCCTTATGAAAAGCTTTTTAATGTTTTAAAGAAATTTTAACCAAATTCATTTACAAAAAGGGTTGTACTAGATAAAATTGTATTTTAAGTTCGTTTATATGTATAAGCTCATGTAGCTGATTGCAATGGTTTTAATTAACTGAGCAATAAAGAATTACTTACTTACATCCCCTTAAACTTTATTAAATCGTTTCCTTTCCCATACATCTCCAAACTTTATTAATACAAATTGTTTCAATTTCATGAATAAGGCTCCTTCATATGAACTCTTCACCCTCATGTTCCCAGGGCACATCTTTCTTGTCCTTGGACGCGTGACAAATCCTTACTCATTCTTCCTTGTTCTCTCTCATGTGCGGGGTCAAATCGGTCAGCTCAATTCAGACAAGTGTGGAAGGCCCAAATGCGCACTAATAATAAAGTCAAAAGAAGAAATGTTATTCTCAAAAATAAATGGTTTCACTGTATACCACCAACCTCTACTCTAACCCACTTTAATTATTATTACCCTTTCTTCATTTGCGTTAATATAAAACGTATTTTCTATTTAGCCAAGCAGGTGCCATGCATGTGAACTTTCAAGCTGCCATTTTAATGCCTTTTGCGCATGCGCAAGATTTTCCCTCCAAGCGTTAAAACGTCATACTACGTAGATGCAGTAGATGCATGTGCAGTAAAGATCCCTTGTTAGAGTACGTTTTAGTCCTTCGTTCATTTTGTTAAAGTTAGTAAACACATACGCAAGCTTCATTGTCCCGCGTGTCTTTCTAAAATGCGAATTATTAATTACAAACACATAGTAATTTGTTAATGAGTTAAAACGAAAGGATTGCTTCCGAGCAAGTCTCGTTTACGAGTCCTTGCTCCATCACCAGAATTTCACAATTCCTCTGAGTCCCCAGAGAATAGATCCCAGGTTGGCTTTCCTCGTGTCGTCATCGTGAAACACCCGCACTCCAAGGTATTTCAACTGGGTCTGCGCTCATTGGAACTGGTGTTTTGTCACGAAACGGGGCGAGTCAGCCCAACCCAGGAACAAAGGAAAAGCATATGTCTTCTCCCAGTTGGTCATAAGTCCTGAAGCTTCAGCCAAGTCCTCCAGTATGGACATGCACCACTATATTCCTAAGCCAGGGTGTCAGAGATAAATAAGCATGTCATCGGCGTACTGGAACACTGCATGCCCTTTATTATGCAATTGTATCCCCCAAGGCATACCCTCAATCCTCATTATACTAGCAAAGAGTTCCACTGCAAATGCAAAAAGCATCAAGGAGAAGGAGCATCCCTACTGCATACCCCGGTGCACCCCAAAGGACTCCGATATGCCACCTCCCACTCGGTCTGGAGCCCAGGTATCCGCATATAGGAGGGCGACCTATCTGCACGAACGCAGGTCCAGATTCATCTGCCTCATCACTTCCTGCAGGTTTGACCAACCCAGTGTGTCAAAGGCCTTACGTTTGTCTACCGAAAGGACCAAGGCTGCCCGAGCGTACTCCTCCGGCATCTCTCCCATGAGGTGGAAGAGTCTACGGATATTGAACACACTTTGTGGTGTGGGATAAAGCCGTTCTGCTCACTGTGCACAAGTGCGAGCAGATGATGGTACAACCGGCCCTGTAAGTATTTTACTCAATGTCTAATAATAAATGTTTAGCATCAATAACGTCCTATTCACCCCTACTTCCTCATGACTCCCCCACCCCCTGGTTTGGTCACTGACAAAGCATCCCTAGATGTGGCCGGCAGTCGCCCCTGCTCTATCTCGTGGGCATAGAGTGCAGTAAGCCTGGGTGTCGGATCTCTGGCGTAGGTGCGGTAAAATTCCTCTGGCAAACCATCGTGCCAGGGGTTTTGTCATACGGTTTAATACTTCCTCAGTAAAAACTGTGCGTTTGTTGAACAACATAAACGTTGGGATGGTGCGAGTCCTGCTAACTCACAGTGTACCATTTGCACCCCTAACCTTGCAGGGTACCAAATGTGTGTGCAACCTCAGAACATGACAACCCTGACTCCCCAAGGAATCGTGGTAACAGATCTAGAACGTTTTTGTTCTAATTCTCATGCATACCCAAAGGAAATACGCAAGAAATACACAACCTGCAGGTTCAATATTTATTGAAGCAGTGAGATTCTTGAGCAAAATCTGTTTGCTGCAATTACTAATAGAATGAAACATATTACCATAATTAGCAATACGAGAACAGTGGAAAGAATAATTCCACCATTGTGATAAAACGATGAATATATGCTGGCATATATGTAGTGTAATGTAGTATACTGTAGTGTGCTCTCCTACTTAACGCTCCCTAACCTACCTTTGCCTAGGGTAGGTAATCTGCCAAGAATCCCTGCCGGGTGATCGAACTCCCCATTACCTGTGGGCTAGTGTCATCAGCTTGTTCATCTAGGTGCGAAACAGGACATCCCTCATGGAGGTGACAGGAATCAGCTGAGTTGGAATTCCGGCGGGCCGCTTGAAGTATCAGCAGAGTGTTCCTATATTTTAAACGATGTAGTGAATTCGTATATATAATTAACAGTGCCTATATTGGCATGCCAAGGTCTTTGTCAGGCCACAATTGTTTGGCAGGGAAATAAAGATATCAAAACCAATCCGTGGAGGGTGTTTCAGCAACAGTGAATGGGAATTTCTCCAGCTTCTCTATGTGTAACATCGGGTATGTTGCATCCTTCCTTGCCATTATTTTTTGCTGTTTTGTGAGATTGTATGGTAAAAACAAATTTGTGGCATTAAGGTGTCGCCATGGTACATGACCGGTGCGAAGTGTCTGAAGAGTCCAGCTCAGTAACATGATAGCCCTAAGCTGTGATTGCCCATGTTGTAAAGTAGACCTGTCACCCTGTATGATATTTATCACAGATGAGACAATGTTACTCAGAGTATATTCTAGTAGACAAGGTGGTCATACCATTATCGACTACTGCCAAAGCCCTTTCGAAATTAGCCCTGTCAATTTCGTGCAGTCTCTCAGCAACCTCCTGCTGAGAAATCTTCCAAACTTCATTGTATATTGCATACAAGAAGCGCTTTAGACGTGGTTTTCGAGGACCTAAGAGAAAGTCCTGTATTCCCATGTCATCAGAGAGAAGGGACAAGTGTTGTTTCACCTGAGACAATGTTGAGGTTTTTAGCCAAGCACGGCACAACTTCCCAATACTCTAAGTTGTTACCACCTCGAGTGTTGTCTGCATGTAACGTGGGTCGGGCCTACTGATCTTAAACCCTTTCGTATCATCCATGAAACGTGCTTGACATCCGTTAGTGTCTAACAGCCACACTAAACTTCCCCATGATTGGTACCAGAAAAACTGTATGTGCCATTGCGAAGCACAATGTCCATTGTTTCCTTTGTGTAATACTTGAACTGCTGCCAGTCCGCAAAACGTGTAAATGTGGGAATCTTTGGTGTATTTAAATCCTTTGTGCTTGCCAGGCCAAGACATGTTTGTTGCACCATCTTGTTCAGGAAAATCATTTGGTGTGGTATAAGGCATGCTCTAAACAAAAGCCTCGTTTCCCTGAACCTGCTATTCCTTAGATCCCTAAATCATTTTCACACATACCGTGCCCCTCCAAAAGTCAAACCCTTGTGTGGACAACTGGGAAAGAAAAGATGCAGAATATATCAGCTTGGTATTTGTGAGCATATTTTTCTTTGCTAGTGCTGGTGTGAGCCTATAATAATAGGACCCTGGGTCTGTTGAATCGTGACCTGAAAAATATGCAAACTTCTGTGCAAACGTGTTGGAACTACCCAATGGTGGTATAGGGCAGTGTTCTCATTGTGTATAATTAAAAACTGCATGTGTAGTACTTGCTTTATGCAGAAAATGATGACCATAATGTTGAAAATAGTACATTTCATCTTAATTAGCACTACCAATATACAGTTCATCGGAATTATAGACAGGTGAATGCTCTAGATCAGGTGTCCCAACCAGTTGATTTCGAGCCACCAGTAACTCCCAGACACCTTCAGAGTAGCTCACAGCCGTGAGTTCATTTTTACATAAGAACAAGGCCATATTTTCTTTTTAAAGTTAAGGGAAGGCTGTGTTCATTTTACATTATTATCATCAAGCTGCAGATAGCAGGGTCTGATAATGAGCAGTGCTCAGTCGGATTTATGACACAGGCTGGGTCACAGAGGTAAACAACTGAAGCACTGAGGTAGTTAACTCTTGAATAAAAGTCCTTGTCAACTCAATATTGGCGCTGTGAACAAAATGATGTTTCTGAATGCTTTTAAATGAAAGAAAATTGTAATGGAAAGTTGTCTTAATGATTAAGTTAACTCTTCATTTCCATATTATCCCATTTTAAACTGTTGCATTTACAAACAGCAAGCCCCTTACTCCCAGTGGCCAGTAGACACTGTGCCATAAGTATAACTGAAAAATACAGCAATTTTTTTAAATGAGAGAAATTTAAAGTGCAGACAATTGTTCTATATTATGAACATTTTTTTAGATTATTTTTCTGCACTTTAAATTTCTCTAATTAAATCAAACAAATCGTATGTTTGTGTTATACATGTAACAGTATTAAAAGCTGAAACAGTGTTCACAAGGAACTCATTTGAATCAATTAATAGAATTTTTTCCAAAGAGCCATATTTCTTGTGTGATTTAACCAGAAAAAACATAAATTAGAAATTCAAACCATATGTCAATTAGGTAGTATCACTTTGTAGAAAACCTACAGAAAACACTATTTTTGCTGTACCCACTTCAGCCGAAGTGAGTAATATTTATTCTGCATAGACAATATCTTCAGAGTAAAAAGACCTAAATAAATTCCAATTGTGTATTTACACTATATACATTGTCACATTTGGACTTGACTTAGTGACCCCAGTGAAGTGACCATAACCAAAACAGTGCAATATATGTGGTGCTAGTAAGGAAGGAGGCGATTGGTTACTGGAATTTAAAGGGGAGCCCTTTGGATATCTGATAGAATCATTTGTTCATAAGAAACTTCTAGTTTGCTGGGGCTCTCCCTTTGCAGTTGTCGACGACGTTTCGACCCTCTCGTGGTACGTGGTCTCTTCAGGACGGGGATTCTGGGGACCAAGCGGCACTGTGAAAGTGCCAGAGGTAGAGGAATCAATCTTCCTAGTGTAACTTCTTGGTTGTAGTCATGGCAATTTAATTCCCTTTTGTGAAAAGCCTCTGTATGAATTCAGGCAGTATTCAAAGTAACTCAAGGTTCCTGTAGATCCAAATTCACAGCGTGGTGAGAGAGTAATTCAATTACTGTCGATGCAGCCGTCACCGGTCGAAGTAGCCGGACGGCGATCCGCACCCGCTAGTGTCAGTCCGACAATTCAAAGAACCTTGAGTTACTTTGAATCCAAAGAGCTCCCTTTAAATTCCAATAACCAATCACCTCCTTCCTTACTAGCACCACATATATTGCACTGTTTTGGTTATGGTCACCTCACTGGGGTCACTAAGTCACATCCAAATGTGACAATGTATATAGTGTAAATACACAATCGGAATTTATTTATATGTCTTTTTTACCTTGAAGATATTGTCTATGCAGAATAAATATTACTCACTTCGGCTGAAGTGGGTACAGCAAAAATAACGTTTTCTGCGGGTTTTCTACAAAGTGATACTACCTAATTGACATATGGTTTGAATTTCTAATTTATGTTTTTTCTGGTTAAATCACGCAAGAAATATAACTCCTTGCAAAAAATTCTATTAATTGATTCAAATGAGTTCCTTGTGAACATTGTTTCTGCTTTAATAGCAATACCCAGTTCGCAAGGACATATGGGTTGCTCTTGTTTTTTGTTATAATAATACACGTAACAGTGCCACATATGGTGAAAGGTATGTCCTGTGCTGCAAGTAGATACCACACAGGCTCTGTCACCCGTACAAATATATCCCATTCATAAGCACACTTGTTCATACATCCCCAAAGACTGCACTCTCACTGACACACATGGCAGCCCTTTCATAGTGCCCTTACTCATAGTATTTTGTTCAAACCATATTATCTGGCTCTATGGACATTAGGCTTAAAGTCAGTGAAGCTGGGCTTGGATGTGTCTGGTAACAATGCGCAAGTTGTTTAGCCTTCAGTAGCTCACAATGATTTTCATGGTCAGAAGTAGCTCTCACTACAGAAAATGCTGGAGACTCCTGCTCTAGATCTTCTAGCATCTCATGCACTGTATTAATGTCATCATCAGAGATAGAACTAGGGGTGATAAAGTCCTTCAATGATAATTTGAGCAAATATGGAATTTGTAAAACTACAGTAGGCCCAAATGTCGTACGGTACCCTATCCCAAACAATTCCATCGGGAACTGGAACAGCAATAGCAGAAATGTTCACCAGGGAAAGGTCTCTTCGCACTTTGTGTGATGAAGAATGGGATGGTAAAACCAAGTTCAACAGCAGAGCGTTAGAGGTGGAGAAACAAAGTACGTCGTCTTCAGCCAAAACTAGAGTACATGCAGTCTGGCCCGGAGAGGTGGAAGAGGAGCTGGAGGTGAATCCGATGTATCCTAAGAGAATCCATCGTAGTTGACGAAATAAAAAGAGGTTGGTCAATGTATTTTTGTCAGCTCTGGAACTTGCGTAGTACTTGCAGTTTGCTCGGACCGTGGTACAGTTATGTAGACACCATCCGTTTTGGGTTGCAGAACTGAAATCTGTGTTTCCATACAAGTTGTTTGTATGGTAGTCGTTGATGTAGCAGGTAGAAGAGAGACTTCATTGCTAACTATCCCCAGCCGGGGAGGAAAAGCTTCATCAGTGATTAAAGCTTCCAACTGTATTTTCTGTATGGTAGTGAGAAGATACAGGTAACTACCCAAGAGCCCGTGTGGTCTACTTTGTAGAACCAACCACATGATATGGTTTGATGAAATCTATTGACAAAATCTCTTGTTTGTGCAGCCAGCAAAGGGCAGTAAAAGCACAGCTCTGGTACTCTCAACAGGTAGGACGGGTACAGGCGCTCTGTAGGATGGCCCAAATTATTTTTTGTCCACACTTTTCTCCCGGACCATGTCACCAATCTTATGGATCCAACCAGGAGTCACTGGCGCTTCCTTCACTCCTCCAGTGTCTGTCTTTTACTTGTAAGTTGCTTTGTGCATCCCAGAAGCGGATCAGTTCCTGTAAAACAGCCAAACATCCATTTATTGCAAATGGTGTTTCTGCCGCCACTGTGCTGGGACCGTCGAGGTCTGGCACCCACATCTTAACCCCAAACAGGATCTCGTAGGGAGTCCGACCACCCTGGGATTTTCGACGCAGATTGTTTAGTGCTCTTTGTCCCCATATATTTGAATGACCCAACTGCGACCTGAGCCCAATACCCTTGCTGTTAAGGACTGCTTTAAGTCCTTGTTTTTCCTCTCCACTACCGAATTTCCCTCAGGATGGTATGGTGAAGAATACCGCATGGTCACACCTAACCTTCCCATGGTGTCTTTGTAAGCCTTAGAAGCAAACGCCGGCCCCCAGTCGGAATCGAATGTGCCAACTGCGTATGCCCCAATAAAGACTTGCAAGCCCCTTACAACAGTACGGGCGTTAGCCAATCACTATGGCCAGACCCACAAGAATCGAGAGCAAGAATACACTGCAACCAAGATGTATTTGTAAGTCTTATATATTTGTAAGGGGCTGCTGTGGTCCAGATAAATGCACTAGTGTCTTGTTTCAAATCAATAGTGGTGTCTGGTGGACGTGCTATGGTGGAATACTTCATCGACTGGCAGGTGTCACATTTAAGGACGAAGTCCCTAGTCTGTTTGTAAAGACCTGGCCACCAATATCGCTGCTGTAATAATGAAATTGTAGCTGCCACCCCTGCGTGTGCAGACGCTAAGCCCTTACGTGCTGCTAGTATTAAACTTAACCTTCGGTCAGAGTTTATTACTCTATCCTCTACTCTGAGAATTTTAGCAAATGGTATGTTTTGCGTGCTAAACTAGTATGAGTACTTTGTGGGAAAGTCTTTCAGCAGGTGGGTGCCGTTGCGTCGCGTACAGCGTTGACAGCCACCATAATGTCTCGATCTATCCTCGTGCTGGAACGAGTTATTGCAGCGACTGCAACAGTTTGCACCATTGCTTTTACGGCCTCATCAACCATTGAATTCCCTGCAACATGTACGCCTACATGTTGGTGACCCAAGGTAGGAATCACCTGTGTCCGTGGCAAGTATATTTTCAGCTTAGCCACCTGTCCCCAACGCATTTTATGCTCTATTGTGTACACTTTAGAATATCTGAATCCATTCTGGCTCCAGTAGTGCAAGTGTTAATTTTATGATTGAACCCAATAATACAAATCATACACTATTAGTGTGGGTAATCCAGGATCCGTATTCTCCAGGGCCAGAATCAAAGCTCTGAGTTCTGCCAGCTGTGCAGTGCAGTCACCTAGTGACTGCGTATAGGTTTTTTCAGGATGGAATTCTCCATTCCGCATTGTGCCCTTTTATGGCTGCGCCAGCTGCTGAATATTGTTGTTTTGTCCCTAGAGCAGGCTGGGCAGAGCTGTCAGTATATATGATATAATCATGCTGATCAAGAGGCATGCCCTCATTAGGCAGAGGGCATTCGTGTTCATACTCCAGGAATGCTTGAGTTGGTAGTGTAAAGTCAAAGACGCAGTCTACATCTGTTGCAGTGAGAGAGTTGGCCCATTCTCGCATTTCAGTATTAATGTATAAATGGGATTTATATGCAATTAGTAATGTGTTACCTTCATTGAATGTAACATAGGTGTACCCTGATGCCCCACGATTATTCGGATCACCAGGTTTGTGATGTTCCCACATGTGTGTGTAAGTGTTTTGAGGCTAGCATATCCACTTCACATGAAGATAAAATTTGTGTGCGTTCAGTTGTCTAATGTGTATTTAAAGTCTGGATGAATCAAGTTGTACAATGGTTTAACCCATTCTGCATAATCTGGAATGTAAGTTCTGCCAGAATGTAGGAATCCTAATATGGATAGTACTTTCTTCAATAAGTTTGGTGGTAGAAACGCATGGCTTTTACCTCCACTTGACAGCTCGTCTTCCGGAAACGGGACATTGAGATGGGCAATTTTTGATTTTTTGAAGTTAAATTTATAGCCCATGTGAGCAAATCCCAGAACTATGCAATCTACTGTTGTCAAGTGTGTTGAAAGGTCATCGTCCGTCAAATAAATGACATAGGACAATGCCTGGTCATCAAATTGTTGCAGGAGTTCTGTAATCCGGGCTGAAAACAACCCTGAACTGTTCTTATACCCTTGAGGTAAATGACAGAACTGTTTTTGAGAGCCTAGGGCGTTGAAACTTGTCGAATACCTGCTTTTGGGCGCTATATTTTTGCAGAAAAATCGAATTGAGATATCTAGAGTAGTTTTGTATTTTTTTTACCTACTATATAGTTCATGAGTGCTGCACTGTGCGCATTTTGTACTGCGAATGTACGTGTAGCTGTATTTAAATGTCTGTAATCTAATACTAGACGATAGGTATGGTCCGGTTCATTACTGGAAACAGGATTATTCATAGAAGAGGTGCAACTTTCTATTACACCTTGGTATTAAAGTTGGGTGAGAATTTCTCTAACTTGCTTCTTAGCATGATTCTTGATGGGGTCGTCTTTGAAGCAGTGGGGTTGACCTCACTGGTATTACGTGTTATGGGGAAACGTCATCCCACCCCACATGGTTGCAGTATAATGCAGTAGCCAGCGCTAATGCCCACTCCTTGGCGTATGAATGCTTAATTGATTCTTGAATGAGGTTGGAGAAGGCAGGTAAAATTACTGTTTCTCCCTTTGGGCAATCCATCACGAATTCAGGCGGGCAATCCATTTCGGCCAAAAGAATATAGTGGCTGAATGACAAGTTCTCCCAAAAGAGGACATTTATTGGGCGTTGTATATCCCCTTTGATCTGGAGCTTCATCTCATATAAAAATTGTGGAATGCTCATTCTCGTATCCGGTGTTTCTACCTGGACATAGTCGCTCAATACTACTGCTGCCAGACAATCCATCATGTTCTGGCGAACTTTCGAGACCTCTGCCACACTGTCCAGGATGTTCAGAGTCAGTTCCCCGTTCAGAATCAGTGTCCTCAAAATCCGTGGCATGCTTTACTTTGATGCCTGCCACTTTCTTCTTTTTAAATTGAGGCTTGGACTGTTTAGGTTTGTCTTCCTTTTTTTATGATGTACTTAGATGACTTTTGTGAGTCCTTCTTTGGTTTCAAGTACTCCTCTGAGATGCGCTCTGACTGTCCAACTCTCTCAGAGCCTTTTTCATATGATTCCTGAAAGGAGCAAGATGAATGTATATCAATATCCCGATACCTCTCAGGCGTTTTATTAGTTTCACAAGTTATAGCACTTTTCAGTGGCTTCCTGTTGAGGAGACACACCCCGTGGCCTAGTCTTTTTTTTTTTTCTTCTTTTTTTTCTTAGTATCCCACTTCTTCTTAGTGGAAGAATCAGGTGCTTGCTTCGAGTTATCATTTCAGAATTACTCTTAATTGGCAGTTTACTAGGTCTGGCTCCCAAATTATCTCTACCTACTATGGCATAAGTTTTGGTCATTCGCGTTCCTGCTGTCCCGGAGGCAAATCCCTTAGGCGCTGGTGTATAGCCAGTGCTGCTTCCACTCTAATGTTACTTAACATTATGGCGGATACTGTGGCAAAGTTGCCCATCAGTTTCATCCCCAAGTCTAGGGCAAGGGCTGCCCGTACTAATTTTGGATCTGTTTTAGCACTTCTGGTAAAATAGCTAATGAGGGTGTACCATGAATTCTGGTATATACTGCAGCGAAGACTGTGCCCAAAGTGGCGTAGTCCTTCACAGGGGGAGCCAATCCCATTGGCAAACACATTGTAAGAATCCTGTGTTTTTCCTGTGGTCCCGTATGGAGAAACACTGCTTCAAGCTGACTTTTTTTTCTGTGCAATCCAGAACGGAATTTCCTCGTGCCTGATGGGAGCTTTCCCCATGACTGCATTTATTGTTTGCGGGCTGATGCCTGGTGTAGCCAGTTGTGGTTGTGCAGCTTGAGCAGCTGTTGCAGGATTTAAGGTCATTGGTCGGATAACGAGCTGTGTCAGGCTTCTATAGATTCTGACTAAACTGTTATATAGTGTTTGTACTTGTGCTGCTGTTATATTAGCAACATTTAGATGTGGTGTTTACCCGGCTAAGACTTGCCACGTTGCTCCCTCATTGCTAAGGGGATCAAGTCTAACTTCTTCTGTAGTGGGTGGTAGGGACCATGAAACTAATTTTGGTGTTCTTGGTATGTTAGTGGTATTTCTAGATCTTCTTAAGCTGTGTAGTTAAGTGGAATGTCTGTTGTAGTGTGTGTGTGTGTGTGAAACAATCTTGAGCGACCATCAGCTGCTGGGAATTTATCTCATGAATAGAATGCCTCTGTCCTAAATGCTTTGTGAGCCTCAACCACGGAGGTAACTTCCTCACCAGAGAGTGCAAGACCATGTTGTTGCAGCATCTGAGTAACTGCATGTCTGCTGTTTTCAGCTATGTTTATTTCTGCTGGTTCAGCCAGCAGAGTACGTGGAAATCGGAGAGGGTATCACTATAGGACAATCGTTTAAAAAGCTGCCAATGAGTGCATGGACGTGGGTGGGTATTTTTAAATGCACATCGTGCAAAGCATGTGATTCTGCTTTAGAAGTAGCACATATCAGTCTTAAGACCTTCACCAACTGTAAAACCAAAGATATCATAGACCTTCTGCTCTGTCCCTGCCAGATGGGATATGTAGGTAAAACCTAGCGAGCCATGTTCACCACCCTCACAGAAAATAGATCAGCTATTCGCACTAGAAAACTCTCAGCCCCCTTTGTGAAACTTTTTTTAGATCAAGAACACACGCCGCAGGACATACAATGGATAATTCTAGAGAAAATGCACGCACGACCAGGCATTAATACCGAAGAAATCCGCAAACGGAGATAAGTCTTTTGGATCTTTTCTCTCAATACATATACGCAAGGTCTCAACAATAAAATCCCTTGGGACCATGCTAACTAATTTCACACTATTTTCAGTCCCATATTCTCAATACCACAATCTTTGCCTAATTCTATCTATACCTCAACTTGAGAGTTGTATTTTCATTGTAAGTCATTGCATAACAGCAAAAAATGTCTTCCACATTACATGGGTACTACTCAGATACATTGATATCTCCTTGTATTATTTATCATCGTTCCACTTTCGTCCTCCTGGGCACACCTAGATCTACACTAGCTACCCATTGGCACCATCTTCAACTTTATTATCCAGTGTGGTATCGGCCCTAGACATAGACTTGAAGCCATTCCCCCTTTTCATGTAAGCCAGTTCTTTAGATTATGACCATGGGTCTCATCAGACTGCGGACATCCATGCCTCCATTGTTTGCGGGGCCCATCTGCAGTTTAGAGCAGGTTCTGGTCATACCTATTTCCATCTATCAGATTGGTACTGGGACCTCTTACCTACCAGTTCGATATACACTTCTGCATGGCACCCAAGGCTCTATGAAATGACTCCTTAATAAGCCATTAGCTCATCCTTTCAGGCTTTCATCATCTTTGTAAATATTTATCGTTGTCACTACCTCCTTTATACATTACTTAAGCAGGGCATCTTTTATATTTTTTTATTTATTGCTGTTTTCAGTTTTCATCACTCTAAAATGGCTTCTCCTTATGCATCATATTCAGCATCAAGACACAGGCTTCTATAAAAAAAAAATTAAAAATGTTTTTATTGATTTTCCAACAAAACACAGCAGTACAGTCACAGTTCGTGGGTTATTGACTACATTTGCTCATGCATACAAAAGAAAAACAAGCCCAATTCCAGTATACCTGGGTCTTGGAGTATCTATATTTGGACTTGAATACTGCCTCAGTGCGGAGATACCCAGGGGTCTAACTCGTGATCGTTAGATTGTGTCTAGTGCTTCTACCAAGTGGCCCCATATAATATGGAGTGGCATAGTGTGAGAGCGGCCCGTTACTCTGATGCATCCGTATGTACCCCTTGTACCTAAAGTATCTGCCCCGCCCTTGTCATGTTCGCTTTATAGTGCAAATGGAAGTGGTCAAGACCTACTGATCCTAAATATGGATCCGTCAGTCTGGGTGTTCTCGCAGATAAGTTAGCAGGGGGTCCCAGATGTCTCTTGGACGAAACGTTTCTGGCAGCAGTTCCGCATACGTTAGTAGCTGGTCTTTACAATAAATAAGATCTGTCAGCCACTCTTTGAATTTCGATGCCTATCCTCCTCCTCACCTGCACGCCACCCTTCACTTTGGAATTAGCAAACCCATTGCAGTGAATTTCCTGTGTGCGGTCTGCAAGGCCTCAGTGTAACCTAATGATGCCGTAACCGGGGAGACGAGAATAGGAAAGCCGGCCATCTTAGATAAAGATGACAGCACCTCCACCCAATACCTGTGTATCGACACACATTGCCACGCCAGGTGGAGGAAGCCCCTTCCTGTCGGCATCTGTCGCAGCGATCATCAGGTCTTAGTCTATTTCTGTACAGTCTCGCTGGTGTATAGTATACCCGGTGTATAAATTTAAAATGTATGATGCGGAAGCGACTGCTGGCTGTTATAATGCCTGTTTGTTTGCAGCAGTAGATCCACTACTTATCAGTGAGTGGCGTGTCTAACTCTTGATCCCACCCCACTCTAGCTCCATTTAGCACATCTGGCCGGCCGCTCTAGTAGAGCGGCACGATGGAGGTTAGGTACTGCATGTGCTGGCCCCGCTGCCCGCAGTAGGGTGTGTAGGACATCCAGTGTGGGAGGCTCCTGAGGGTAATCAGGGGTATTAGCTCGTACTTCATGTCTAATCCTGGTGTAGAGGAAGATCTCTAGTGACGTGGCCTCCCCGTTTAGTAATGTTTCCCGATCTTTAAACACACCCTCATGGTAGAGGTCACCCCAGGTATTTATTCCTCTCCTGCGAAGCATGTTGCGACATATGGCTTCATGAGTGACCGGAGTGAGGTAATGATTAGAAAGAGGCAGTAGCGGCGAGTATAGTAGTGGTTTGTGTAGTTTCCGGATGAGCCGATGACATATACGGATGGTGCATGCCGCCATGGAGTGGGTTGTATCCTCCCTAGGGACGGATGACCCTAGGAAGGAGGTTGTAGGTAGGGGAGCCATAAAGCCTTGCTCTATGGCCAGATAAACTACAATGGTTCCGTCGGGGTAAAAACAGACACTCAAAAATAGAATCAATCAAAGAATGGTTGCTTAATACATGGCAGAAATATGGCAATAATTTCCTCTAGAGAATAGAATGCATATTGTATAACATTGGAACACAAAATTACACAACACTCGCTGGTAGATCCTGGTAAAAGTATTATATTATGTAAATTGAAACTCTCATATATATTTACACGTATTTACAGGGCTGTCAAGATGAGATCCAAAAATGAGAGTGACAAGAATTGAAGTGACATTTGCTGCTCAGTGATAGTGGTGCAGTGCATATATACAATGTGAAATAGGAGAAATAAGGAGATGGTCAGAACAACAGGGAAAACACAATATCTCTGGTAATTAGCACATTTGCTTAATGATTTGAACCAAGAGATTTGGTGAGGCTGAACCATATATTATCGTCGTCGGCGTTTCGACCCTGACAACGCATTATTAAAATGTCATAGCGGGTCTTCAGGACAAAAGGTGACAGCCTGAAAGGAAGGAGTGAAATAATTAATAAGTGTTCCAACTAAAAAAGGCAAGGAGAAGTCGTGGTGTAAAAACACCAAATACTCACCCAGCATGGGGGTGGGCTCGCTTGGGCGTCCCTCATAGAGTGAACGCTGCCAGTGAATCTATAAAATATAGATCAAACATGTAAGGACCCCGATGGTTGGGGAAGAAGTATAAATAAGGGAATAGGAAGCGTGCAGGAAACGAGTCTTACCTGCAAAAATCAGGTAAGCTCGAGACGGTCAAAGAATTCAAGGATCTAGGGAAAAGTATATAGTTGCTATGAAGCCAAAGTGTAAATGGACAATAGTGGGATTAAAGGCTGAAAAGTCCCCTCTGGAAAGGGCTTACCTATATTGTAGAAGTCATGTGCTCTTAAGCAAATTATTCAGCCAATATGGAGCAAAAGGAATGAATCCTAAAAGGAAAGCGTGGAAGTAATCAATAAAGCACTCGAAGCTAGTTCAAGCAACCAAAAGTGTGGCGGTCAGCCCACTTACCTAATGCAGCAAGCACACTTCCTCGCAGTCTTGAGTGTGACTGCAGCGGCCACGGTGAAATACTTCACCGGGAATAGCTCACGTCAGGCACGCACGCAGACAGCGTGCACGGCCGGTTGCAGCAGCTAGATGCTGCTCGGATTGCACAATCACGGAAAAGAACGGGTCAGTGCCGTTACTGCTGACGTACTATACCAAATTGATTTGGGGCCTCAATAATATGGTGTATTTCAAGCTTCCGATACACCCAGCTATAAACAACATTAATTGTAAAGTGTGCATAATTTGGGTAGGGTTGTGATGAAACCCATGTCATAAGAAAAATGGTCTGCAAGAGTGTGCTGTTAATGGTCATACACGGATGTGACAGACCAGATAGCATTGTCATAGTAATGTTTGAAGGCCCACTCGGGTGTAACCAGTGTCATTGGGATTCGGCAGTCACAGAAAGGTGCAGCTAGTGTTAACGCGTACACACGTTGTTCAGTTTACCTCTAGGGTATGGTGAAATCAACGATATACCAAAGTATATACAGCGATAGAGGTAACCCGGTTCAGGAAGGGTACAAAAAGGGCAAAGTCAAACTAAAGTGAACAGGAAACATTGTTGCGATGAAAGACATATCATGAGATGTTGGAAATGGTCATACACGGGTGTGACAGACCAGAAGGCAGTGTCACAGTAATTGACATGCTTGAACGCCCACATGGGTGTAACCTGTGTCATTGGAATTCTGCAGTCACAGGAATGATGGAGCGCGTCAGGGCAGTTGGTGTTGATGCATGCGCACGTTATTCAGTTCACCTCCAGAGTATGGTGAACATAACGGTATACCAAGGTATACACAGCGATAGATGTATCACCATGCGCAAAACCAGGTTCAGGAAAGGTTCCAAAAAGTAAGCAAAGCCAAACTAAAGTGATCATGAAACAATGTTACAACAGTTCTCAATGTCATAAATGAACGTCTATACAGATGGAAAGTTACACATGGGTCCTGGTGATGTACATAATAGAAGATCACGTTGACACACATATACATATAGTTATTTGGATGGCAAAATTGCAGCCAATCAAGTATGACATATTTAAAAGACCAGTACATAATGTCATGTCAAGTATGACATATTATAAAAGACATAATGTCATGTAGTATTCTGTGTGCGGTTAAGTTGGAGTACAGTAACACACTACAAAGAACAGTACATTTTGCCACAGGATAGTGATACAGGGTTGGGATGATGCTGGAGTACGTTTCGGGTGGTCTGTGAACATAAAATGGGTGTCATATCACAGTTGGCCCATCTGTCTTGATGTCTCCTCTAGTTCGTTCAACCCATTGTCCACCTTGTCAAGAGAGTGAATCCACTTACATTCCTTAAAATTAAGGGATGCAGTGATTGAACCTCCTCTGGGATGTGTGCGCACTTTCTCAACCACCCACCATCTTAAGCTTTCAGGTGTGTGGTTCAAGGTGTTAAAATGTTCAACTAGTGGAGTCCCCTGTACTTTACACTTGACCCTGCTCATGTGTTGAAGAACTCTCGCCTTTACCTTCTGTGTGGTCTGTCCTATATATAACATGTCGCAAGGACACTTGATTGCATATACTACGTTTGTAGTGTTGCAGTTAGTGTGCAGGAAAGGTTGTATGTTCTGTTCCTATGTGTGAATGATGTGCCCTCCATGGTTAGTGAACAAGCCTTGCAGTGACCGCATTTGTGATGTCCAGTCAAGGGTGGCAGACCTAGCTGACTTCTGATATCAGGTGGTTTTGGTGGTTCCAGATAGGCTTTGACTACAGTGTCCTTAATATTTTTGCATCTCTTGAAAGCGAAGATGGGATCTTTTGTAAAGGACAGTTCACTTGAAAACAAGTTCCAATACTTTTTCACGATCTTTTTGTTCTCGTTACTCCTTGAGTTGAATGTCGTAACGCAGACAATATTCTCTTGTCCTGTATTTTTAGGTTTCACTTGAAGGAGGAGATCACGGGGGCAATACCAGGCGCGTTTTCTAGCTCGCTTGAGCAATCCCATGGGATATCCTCTCTCCTTGAGACGGTTGGTAAGGGTCTCAGTTTCCTTTAAGAAGTCCACTCTGCGGGTACAATTACGCCTAAGTCTGAGAAATTGCCAGTAAGGGAGGTTGTCCCTCAGACTTCTGGGATGATGGGAGTCATATTTTAATAAGGTGTTTCGTTCCGTTGGCTTCCTGTATAGGTCTGTGAATAGTGCTCCATCCTTTATCTTGAAGGTGAGGCTAACACCCAATTCATGGTGACCCTTGATGTGTCTTCTCTTTATACGAGCATACCCCAGGGGAAGGCACTCGAGGTGATCAATAAAATCTTGGAAGGACGTCCCAAACCACACTGGATACCAACTGGATTCCTGGTATCCCTTCTGGACATTGCAATGACGAAGAACTACTTTATCTTCAGAAACCAGTACTACTACCAATGCAAAGGCGTTGTGATGGGAGCTGGGTTCGCTCCCAGTCTAGCCAATCTCATCATGGACTCCTATGAAGAACACCACCTATATAGCCCTGACAACCCTTTCATGGATCACATTGAAGTATGGAAGCGCTATATTGATGATGTGATTATGATATGGACTGGCACTGAAACTTAATTGATTGACTTCAGGAACTGGCTCAATAGTAGATCCAGCGATATCCAGTTCACAATGTCCCACAGTAATGAAACCATCAACTTCTTGGACCTCACCTTCAAGATAGAGGATGGAGCACTATTCACCAACCTATACAGGAAGCCAAGGGAACGAAACACCTTATTAAAATATGATTCCCATCATCCCAGAAGTCTGAGGAACAACCTCCCTTACGGGCAATTTCTCAGACTTAGCCGTAATTGTACCCGCAGAGTGGACTTCTTCAAGGAAACTGAGACCCTTACCAACCGTCTCAAGGAGAGAGGCTATCCCATGGGATTGCTCAAGTGAGCTAGAAAACGGGCCTGGTATTGCCCCCGTGATCTCCTCCTTTAAGTGAAACCTAAAAATACAGGACAAGAGAATATTGTCTGCGTTATGACATTCAACTCAAGGAGTAACGAGATCAAAAAGATCGTGAAAAAGTATTGGAACTTGGTTTCAAGTGACCTGTCCTTTACAAAAGATCCCATCTTCGCTTTCAAGAGAGGCAAAAATATTAAGGACACTGTAGTCAAAGCCTATCTGGAACCACCAAAACCACCTGATATCAGAAGTCAGCTAGGTCTGCCTCCCTTGACTGGACATCACAAATGCGGTGACTGCAAGGCTTGTTCACTAACCATGGAGGGCACATCATTCACACATAGGAATAGAACATACAACCTTTCCTTGCACACTAACTGCAACACTACAAACGTAGTATATGCAATAAAGTGTCCTTGCGACATGTTATATATAGGACAGACCACACAGAAGGTAAAGGCGAGAGTTCTTCAACAGATGAGCAGGGTCAAGTGTAAAGTACAGGGGGCTTCACTAGTTAAACATATTAACACCTTGAACCACACACCTGAAAGCTTAAGATGGTGGGTGGTTGAGAAAGTGCGCACACATCCCAGAGGAGGTTCAATCCCTGCATGCCTTAATTTTAAGGAATGTAAGTGGATTCACTCTCTTGACACGGTGGACAATGGGTTGAACGAACTAGAGGAGACATCAAGACAGATGGGCCAACTGTGATATGACACCCATTTTATGTTCACAGACCACCCGAAATGTACTCCAGCATCATCCCAACCCTGTATCACTATCCTGTGGCAAAATGTACTGTTCTTTGTAGTGTGTTACTGTACTCCAACTTAACCGCACGCAGAATACTGCATGACATTATGTCTTTTATAATATGTCATACTTGACATGACATAATGTACGGTCTTTTAAATATGTCATACTTGATTGGCTGCAATTTTGCCATCCAAATAACTATATGTATATGTGTGTCAACGTGATCTTCTATTATGTATATCACCAGGACCCATGTGTAACTTTCCATCTGTATAGACGTTCATTTATGACATTGAGAACTGTTGTAACATTGTTTCATGATCACTTTAGTTTGACTTTGCTTACTTTTTTTTAACCTTTCCTGAACCTGGTTTTACGCATGGTGATACATCTATCGCTGTGTATACCTTAGTATACCGTTATGTTCACCATACTCTGGAGGTAAACTGAATAACGTGCGCATGCGTCAACACCAGCTGACCTGACGCGCTCCATCATTCCTGTGACTGCAGAATTCCAATGACACAGGTTACACCCATG
The DNA here is from genome assembly GCA_963921515.1 of Calotriton arnoldi. Lineage (NCBI taxonomy): Eukaryota > Metazoa > Chordata > Amphibia > Caudata > Salamandridae > Calotriton > Calotriton arnoldi. Next base: position 886,124 of record CAWUFW010008221.1, read on the forward strand.
TGGGCGTTCAAGCATGTCAATTACTGTGACACTGCCTTCTGGTCTGTCACACCCGTGTATGACCATTTCCAACATCTCATGATATGTCTTTCATCGCAAAAATGTTGCCTGTTCACTTTAGTTTGACTTTGCCCTTTTTGTACCCTTCCTGAACCGGGTTACATCTATCGCTGTATATACCTTGGTATCTCGTTGATTTCACAATTCCCTAGAGGTAAACTGAACGTGTGTACGCGTTAACACTAGCTGCACATTTCTGTGACTGCCGAATCCCAATGACACTGGTTACACCCGAGTGGGCGTTCGAACATTACTATGACAATGCTATCTGGTCTGTCACATCCGTGTATGACCATTAACAGCACACTCTTGCGGACCATTTTTCTTATGACATGGGTTTCATCACAACCCTACCCAAATTATGCACACTTTACAATTAATGCTGTTTATAGCTGGGTGCATCGGAAGCTTGAAATACACCATATTATTGAGGCCCCAAATCATTTGGTATAGTACGTCAGCAGTAACAGCACTGACCCGTTCTTTTCCGTGATTGTGCAATCCGAGCAGCAACCAGCTGCTGCAACCGACTGCGCACGCTTTTTATTTGCGTGCGTGCGTGCCTGAAGTGAGCTATTCCCGGTGAAGTATTTCACCGTGGCCTCTGCAGTCACACAAGACTGCGAGGAAGCGTGCTGGCTGCATTAGGTAAGTGGGCTGACTGCTACACTTTTGGTTGCTTGAACTAGCTTCGAGTGCTTAATTGATTACTTCCACGCTTTCCTTTTAGGATTCATTCCTTTTGCTCCATATTGGCTGAATAATTTGCTTAAGAGCACATGACTTCTACAATATAGGTAAGCCCTTTCCAGAGGGGACTTTTCAGCCTTTAATCCCACTATTGTCCATTTACACTTTGGCTTCATAGCAACTATATACTTTTCCCTAGATCCTTGAATTCTTTGACCGTCTTGAGCTTCCCTGATTTTTGCAGGTAAGACTCGTTTCCTGCACGCTTCCTATTCCCTTATCTATAATTCTTCCCCAACCATCGGGGTCCTTACATGTTTGATCTATATTTTATAGATCCACTGGCAGCGTTCACTCTGTGAGGGACGCCCAAGGGAGCCCACCCCCATGCTGGGTGAGTATTTGGTGTTTTTACACCACAACTTCTCCCTGCCTTATTTAGTTGGAACACTTATTAATTATTTCACTCCTTCCTTTCAGGCTGTCACCTTTTGTCCTGAAGAAGACCCGCTATGACATTTTAATAATGCGTTGTCAGGGTCGAAACTTCGACGACGATAATATATGGTTCAGCCTCACCAACTCTCTTGGTTCAAATCATTAAGCAAATGTGCTAATTACCAGAGATATTGTGTTTACCCTGTTGTTCTGACCATGTCCTTATTTCTCGTATTTCACATTGTATATATGCACTGCACCACTTTCACTGAGCACCAAATGTCACTTCAATTCTTGTCACTCTCATTTTTGGATCTCATCTTGACAGCCCTGTAAATACGTGTAAATATATATGAGAGTTTCAATTTACATAATATAATACTTTTACCAGCATCTACCAGCGAGTGTTGTGTAATTTTGTGTTCCAACGTTATTCAATATGCATTCTATTCTCTAGAGGAAACTATTGCCATATTTCTGCCATGTATTAAGCAACCATTCTTTGATTGATTCTATTTTTGAGTGTCTGTTTTTACCCCGATAGAACCATTGTAGTTTTTCCAGGTTCTGAGGGACACAGGGTTACCCCATTATTATTATACGCTATGGCCAGATAAGGCATAAATGAAATTTGTCTGAACCAGTATATTGCATAGTGAATTTGTGCGCATAGAAAGTATAGCTCCATGTCCGGGGTAGCGTATCGCGTAGTCTCTATGGTGTTGCTGAAGCTTAGCTGCGAGCGGCTCTATTGCTAATGCAAATAGCAGGGGAGAGAGGGGAGCATCCCTTCTGAGTGCGACGCGAGATGGTTAAGGGGTTGGAACATTGTCCATTGATTTGCACTGTGGCTCGTGGTAGGCTGTAGAGTAGTGCAATCCAGGATAGCAAAGGAGATGGAAAGCCCATTTTGCGCAATACAGCGAGCATATAGTCCCACTCTAGCGAATCGAAGGCTTTGGTGGCATCTAAAAAGACTGCCACTGCTGACAGTCAGGATCAATATCCTGCAGAAGTGCAAATATAGTGAGTAGATTATGAGAAGTGGCTCTACCAGGTATGAAGCCCGACTGATCAGGCAAAACTAGTCCCTCCATCAGCAGGCTTAGCCTATTGGCTAGTACTTTAGCTAGTATTTTTGCGTTACAATTAATTAAAGACAAGGGCCTGTAAGCCTTGCACGCAGTGGCATCTTTTCCCGGCATGAGGAGCGAAATAATCATCGCTTCCCGCATAGTCAGCGGGAGAGTGCCCGTTTGCTTGGCTTCCTCATAGACCCTTTTCAAGATAGGAACTAACGTTTCAGCGTAACACTTATAGAAGTCCGTCGGGGCCTGGGGCTTTGCCGGAACATAATTGCATTATGGCTGTGCGCAGTTCCTCCTCCTCAATATCCGCAGATAGAAACTCCCTCTGGGTGTCGCTGAGCCAGCCTAAAGCAATGTCTTCAAAGTAGGGTGCCACATCAATTTGACACATTCTGCGAGTACCATAGAGGTGTGAGTAGTATTCTGTGAAAGAACGAAGTATTTCTCTAGAATCCGTTTGTAAGGTGCCTACCGTGTCCACTACCCCAAAAATATTATTGGAGAATCTGGGAATCCGTACCACCTCAGCTAGCGCTTTCCCCGGTCGTTCCCCTTCCCCAAACCCGCAAGCCCGATGATACTTGGAGCGAAAGAGAGAATCTCATTCCGCCGTGGCTAGATAGTCTGTATTTAATTCCCATAGTCGCTCCCGTCTCTGGGCATTTGGGGCATCTGCGATGTGATTCTCTGTGTCCTTCATGGTTCGTTCTAGTTCCTGTAGCGATCAATGTCCCGCCGGATTTCCCCCCCTTTAGAAATACATAATCCCCGTATAGTAACTTTGAAGGCCTCCCAGACACAAGCTAGGGTTGGGACTGTATCTAAGTTTCTGGGAAAAAAAGTCATGACTTTCCTGCCCTATCTCCCCGTGAAAGCTGTCATCTAACAAGGCAGTGGGCTGTAGCCTCCATGATCGGTACGGGGCAGTGTTACTCGGAGGCCCCAATTTCAACAGCACCGGGGAGTGATCAGAGTATGTCCGTGCAAGGTGTTGTGCTTCCCTCAGCCATGTGCCCAACCCCCTCGAGAGTATCCAATAATTGATACGAGACCAACTGGAGTGTACACTAGAATAAAAGGTGCCCTCCCATTGCGTAGGGTCCTCCAAGCGTGAAATAATTGATGATCAACCATAATATCTGCCAAGTGCTTTACCGCTTTGGTGTACAGGCCCGACATGCCATGTGAGTGATCCATGCTTGGGTTCAGGGCAACATTAACGCCCCCCAAATTAAATGTGTGGCACCAATGTCTAGTGTGAGTCCCCAAAACTTGTCAATGAAGACAGCGCCGTCTACATGGGGGATTGCAGTTTACTAGCGTGACAGTGTTTATCTATACATCCCCACATGACGCAGTAGCGCCCCAGTGGGTCTTGGTAGAATCCGGCTGGACGGTATTGAACACTTGGCTTGATCAAAATGGCAGTTCCCCTGGCATATGAGGAGTATGAAGCAAAGCACTTGTGGGCTGCCCACTTCCCAGCAAATGTGGGTGATGTCGTGGGATCAAGGTGGGTTTCCTGCAACATTGCTATTTGGATATTATGCCAAGGTAGCCAGGTATGTGCCTACGCTTGCGAGGGTACCGTAGTCCATGCACATTCCACGTCAGAAGGATATAGGTTGGGCTGGCGTCAGGCTTGGGACACTCGTATGTCCACTTGGTTGGTGACAGTCCCGTTACATTTATGTGTAACGTATAGACTGTAATCTGGTGTTTGTGGGCAGTGGTGCATTGGCGTATCTGTGACCAACCGTGTGCTGTACTGCTGTAACCAAGAACAAAACCCCCTCGCCTCCCTCCTCCCATGGCCCAAACCCATAGGCGAATGCTTGCCTCCCATAGAGCCCGACAATAACAAAAACAAAAGGAAGCTTGTTCTGAAAAGGTTGCGGTACTAGGAGAAAAGTACATTTGACTATGGAAGGGGAGGGAGGGAAGAGGAAGAGATACTGTGAGGGATAACATAGAATAGTAACCAGCACAGAAAAAGGAAGTCCAAAAGAGTAAGAACTCAAACCATAACATTGTCCAGGGAATTCCCGCTGGGGATATACGTCGGAGAGCCAGGCAGTTCACCTCGTTTATGCAAGGGTGCCCAGGAGTAGGATGGAGGTCAGCAACAGATCTGGTTTCAGCTATGCTTCAGATGGAAAAAAGGGTTGAGGATTAAAGGAGACGAGTTGTGACATTATGAGCAGTTCTACTAGGTGAAGGCCCGCTGGTGGCAAAGGATCGCCAAGCGACAGGGAACCAAGAGCGGGATGGTGTAGAAGCTGTGGAAGACCGCTCTATCCCACTTTCGATAGTGGAGATGACGATCTGGGGCTGCATTCAGCACTTCCAGTTAAAGATGTGCGGCGGATCATTTTTTCCAAAAAGTCCTGTGCCTGTTGAGGAGCGCTGAAAATATGCTTTTTTTCTTGATAGGAGATGCGGAGTCTGGCTGGATACAACATAGCGTAGGATATGTTGGCTTGCTGGAGCTTGCGTTTCACCGGGACAAACTTCTTGTGCGCTTCTTTCACTGCCACTGGGAAATCTGGATAGATGGAGACTGAGTTGCCCTCGTAGACTAAGTCGCGCTTTTCCCTTGACAGTCACAGGACTGTATCTCAGTCTTTGTAATTAAGCAGGGGAGCTATTCTGGTCCTGGGAGAGGCACCTGGGGGAGGTCTAGCAGATAGCGAGTGGTGGGCTCTCTCCACCACCAATAGTTTAGAGAAGGATGTGGCTCTGAACAGGTCCACCAACAGGCGCTCCACATAATCCTCCATGCGCCCGGTAGCTGTGGATTTAGAGATTCCTAAAATTCAAATGTTATTTCTGTGTGACCACGCCTCCAAGTCTTCGTTTTTTGCAGTAATAACTTTCAGGAGCTGCTCCATGTTTTGCATACTCTCTCCTCATTGAGGACTCCTCCTCCAAGGTCGATATTCTGCGCTCAGACTCACTTATGCGACCATCGTGTTTCTCCAGGCGCTTCGTGATAAAATCCATGCACATACTCATGGAGTCCATTTTGGCCTCGATGGATGTGAGTCTTTGCCGCATGGTCAATAAGAGGGATTTCATGTCTGTGTCTGCCAGCTGTGATGCCAGTTGAGGACCCTCTGCCATGTTGGGTTCTGTGTCCCCAGCTGGGGCATGCACAGACTTGCGTGATTCGAAGGGCAGTTTGGCTTGTTTACCTTCCGTTCTGCCCATTGTAATAGATGAGTCCCGGTAGCAAGAAGCAGGCTTGCAGCCACTGGTTACCCCTGACCGCCGGGGTGAGGGCCCCCTGGGCAGGAGTAAGATGGACAGGAGACAGCCGGTGTGCAGCGCTGGGGGGCCCGCTGCAGCCGCAGGTGTAATCCTAGGGGGGGCCACTCGCTCACGTTCCAGCTCCAGGCTGTCAGCGAGGAGGCCTGTGTGTCTCTGATACAGCCAAGCCTTGTGTTTTAATGCCAGGGCTCGCAGCGTGTCTGCCACGTGATTGAGTTGTTCCTATTTCAGCAGGGCAGCGGTGGTGCGCTCACGTCGCACACTGGTCAAGGGGGGCTCGTGCAGCTTGTCTCCGCCGCCCACCCGCTCCACGCCGGCCCTTGGAAGCTTGGCTGTACTCACCGAGGGTCCGAAGCTGAAGTCGGCGAGAGCGTCCACGTCCGGGCAGCGCCCACAACAGGCTGGGACCCCGCAGGCAACCGGCGCCAGCTCCGCAGTCTACCCCAGGACTCCACAGGTGTTAGCAGGAAATCCACGAGCGGTGACCCTCCTCACGCAGCAGGGGCCTTGCAGCGTAGGATCGCGTACAGCGATGCCGCGGTCCGGTAGGCCTCACTTCACAGATGGTTCCGCCGTCACCTCAATCTGCCCCACGATTCGCGGCACGGCCGTGCAGTTTTGGAATGGGGCTGGGTCGCCTTGGCAGGAGTCCGCTTCAGCGGCCTCTCCTCTTGGGCCCCGTTCCCTCATCTCCACAGGTTGGTCTGCTGGCGGCTGCCATCTTTAAGTGTGTCTTACCGCTCAGTATCTTCACATGCTAGATACTCACCCGCAGTCGCCCACAATCAGCGTTGAGCCTGGTTACTCTGACTCCCCACATCTCAGGCTGAGCTGGGATGTGATTTTTGACAGCTAGTGCCGCTGCCGATGTAGAATGATGCCGGATAGTGCGCCCGGGCTGCAGGAGCCTCACCGCGAGTGCGGCCATCTTGCCCGCCGGCTCTCTAACACCCCTGAGGCTTCTATTATTTCTTGTCAACATTAATTCATGTTACAATTTCTATATTCTCCACTCCATTAGGGTGCTACATTTCTTAACACTCCCTAGATCTTCATGTTTTTCATGACGCGCTGATGTGCAATTTTGCATGTTCCCATGCTGTCCGGCATACAGTTTTTTCACCATTCCAAGTTGGCGTCTCTGCATATCAATTTTAATACTCCAACGTGCTCCATGACGCAGCACCGCCTAAACAAGTACTTTTGGGGGCATGATCTCAAAGAATGATTACTTCCACGCTGACCTTGTACCACATCTAAATCGAGTCTGTGTGGCAGATGAGTCATTTCGTGTTGGGTTCTCTTTGATTACGCAATAGCGACCATGCACGGGGATTAAACACCGACAACAAGTAAGTCAGAATATAGGTACAGTTTATCTCGTTGTAGCCTCTTTTTAGTATTCAAAATGAGCTTTTCAGTTCTCGCTTGTTTACATTATTTCCTTTCTACATACAGTTATCCAATCATGGAATAGTTTAGACATTTTAATCCTCACAACTGAAAATTTCTTTGACTTCCCACCATTAGGTAAGTCAGTACTTCACAGTCTATGTACTTGATGGAATTTGTGCCTGTATATTCATTCATTAGTGTAAGTATGACAGACACATCCTTTCCTGATTCTGTGTTGTTCCCACCAGACTATCTACATACATATATAAAGAAGGACAATCAGCTTATGAGACCTATTATATGATAACTAATCTCAAGACTGTCCACAAGATACACTGGCATTTCTGGTAAGCTCATATTTATAACGAGGCATACCACCATCTTACATACAGGGATTCCTGGTTTCTTAAATAGTTTCTTCTTTCAAAATAGGCCAAACGTGGGACATTGTCAACGACCTATTTAAATAGCCAGCAGTAGGATACAGGTGCAAGTTTTACCATAAATTGTCACCAATGAGACTAACTTACAAGATGGCCGCAAGGTAGGAGCTCTGCCTCAGAGCTCCCGGGTTGGGGATCACCAGGATCGGTAACTATCCCCGGAAAACCCTGCCATCCACCTCTCGCTGCAGCACCCCACAGAAATACCGCAAACGGCGATCCCTGAGCAACAAGTTTTCGGGATATTGGGCTTACCTGCATCGAAGATCTCTGGGAGAAGGTCGCCGCATCCCCTCCGACGCCGACCATCTTGATCTCTTCCCGTGAAGACACCGCGGCGCCTGGGTGTGAAGGGGGTCCTCGATTGCTCTACTGGAGGGATCGTCCAGCGAGGCTCCAATCGGGCTAGTGGTGCCCTGGCGAGGAGCGGGCCTCGCATGCCGTGAAGTCCTCAGCCAGAGTTGATGCCGATGCTGAGCCCGCCTTCCACCCGCCTCTGATGCCGGAGCTGAGGCTGGTGCCTGATGCCGGTGTTGAGCCCGCCTTCCGCCCGCCTTTGATGCTGGTGCTGAGTCCACCTTTCCGCCCGCCAGTGATGCCGGGTTGGGGCTGGTGTGGAGCCCGCCTTTCCGCCCGCCTGTGGTACCGTTTTGTTGCCGGAGCTTGATGCCGGTGTTGAGCCCGCCTTCCGCCCGCCTCTGTTGCCGGAGCTGAGGCTGGTGCCTGATGCCGGTGTTGAGCCCGCCTTCCGCCCGCCTCTGATACTGGTGCTGAGTCCTCCTTTCCGCCCGCCAGTGATGCCGAGTTGGGGCTGGTGTGGAGCACGCCTTTTCCGCCCGCCTGTGGTACCGTTCTGTTGCCGAAGCTTGATGCCGGTGTCTAGCCCGCCTTCCGCCCGTCTTTGATGCCGTTTCTCCTCACGGCGCCCCAGCGAAGAGCCGGCTGGTGCGCAGATCGGCTGTGGATTTAGTCCTGCAATCTTTCACTCATCGGACCGCTCGGGCCCAAGTTGCCTAGTGACTTCGGATCCCGGCTCGCCTGCTTGGGACGTGTCCGCTGGCTGCCTGCCTAACCTGGCAAACGGTGAGCGCCACGCTTTCTACTTGGAACTTGTTGGGGGTCTTTGTCTGTACTGACTTGACCTCTTGGGGGACGCTTGCTTAGTATGCACCCTAGGAATGAATCTGACAGAGATGGCCATGTACTGAGAAGGACTTTTAGGTGCTGGTCATCCATTTTGAAGACGCTTACACTTCATAATAGAAGCTGTCCTCACTTGCCCTATTCATAGTAAGTGAAAGAGGACTGATCCATGCTCTGACAACAATAGAAAAAGGACTGTCCTCACTTGCCCTAATCATCGTAAGTGAAAGAGGACTGATCCATGCTTTCATAACAACAGAAAGAGGACTGAGCCAGAAGCTCCCCATAATAACAATAAGAGGACTTCTACAGTGGCCATCTTGGCATGGGCTTTTGTTCAACAGCCCTCTCTACTTACTCTACCGAAAGAGTCCTGGTAAACCATTTCAGATGGGCCATCTTGGCATGGTAGAACTGTCCGTAAGCAAACCTTGATAGTAGCGCAGACCTGGGGATACATCTCACCACGCAAACCGACCGCTGGGAAGGTGGTCTCATCACTCTCCCCAGCATGGCAGAGCCCTGCTTGACCTCCACGGGAGACAACTACTACACTGTTACCTACCCTCCTAATCTCTCCAAATCCGCCTCTAAATCCCTTAAACACTCCATCCTGAAAAGACATCCTGAGACCCTGATATCTGACCTTCGTCTCTCCGTGAACCAAGGCACTGTCATTAACGACCTCATCTTCCATTCCAGGAAAACGTCTCTCTGGCGCAATGCCTTCTCGAGCCTCCTCAAAGTACAGGAAGCCAGGAACATCCCTCACGGAAAAAAACTCATAATCACTCCATCTGCAAACCTGCGGGCTGACCTTACCATCACCTTATACAACAGCGGCATTATCCTAATTCAAGGGCATCCCAAAAACCTCATCAAATTTGCGGACCTCTTCACCCTCCTTAAAAAATATGTTCACAACCCGTCCCAGTCCACGCTCCCGCCGGTCCACCTCTCGCCCAATCCACCAAAGGTACCTTGCATCTCACTAACCACTCATGCCAGTAACCACGTCATTGGGCTACCTGGCCCTGTCACCTTGTCACCAACACATACCAACCAATGCGTGCCCATACCACTGAACCTAGACCTTCAAGCGATCCCCGCTCTGTCGGCTTCCGAAACTCCCCCTAGGGCCCACATCAGACGCCAACCCAGCCCGCTATCACGCATCCAGCACATTCCATCAGAAGCGTCCCTAAACCCTTAACCTCCTGCCTAGGTAACCTTCCTGCACTCCGGGCTACTGAAACTCCTACTATGGCCAACAACACTGGTATTGAAACATCTAATAGGGCCCAGAACTCTGGTCGTTTTAGCCCCATCACTAGGCCGCAAACTCAGTCCGACGAAATCGCTCCCACCCTTTCGGCCCACTGCCCGCAAGAGCATCCCTCTCATAGGGACACTGACCGACCTAGCCCCCCTCACTCCATCCAAATAGCTTGCTTGCAACCGGCCCTCGGCCCGTCCGAACCCACCTATAGGCTACCAGCACATTCTATCAGAACTGCTCCCGTGCAACTGGCCCCTTGCCTACCAGAACCTACCTCTCTTAGAGATATTGATAATCTCCACCGCAGAGCCACCGAATTAACACGGAGCATCCACAAGTCCATTCTGGACCTAAAGCACCTCCTTCACATCACTGAACTCTCCTTCTCGAATCTCTGGCTCTCGCATATCGTGACCCACATCCCCTTCACGAAGCCCCTCCTTCACCCACTCCCACTATCCCTGAGACACTTGCGCCCCCGCAAGCAACCCTGCCACCTCTCGGAGGAGGAAATTCTTGCTCTCCTCCATACCTACAATCCCACCCCTGGCACACTTAACCCCTCAGAACTCACGGAGGAAGAAGTGGCTGACCTCCTCAGTAGCTACGATTCTGCCTGGACAACCCCATGCCCCTCAGACCTGAGTGAAGAACACCCTATCTGTACGGTTGCAACCAACCCTAACAGACCTGCTACCCTCCGCATCAGAGGGGTGGTCAATAGCAACCTAGCTAGAGTTCCCATCTCTGCTTCTACCCTTGACAGTCACTCCTACCCCTCCCTAGCCGGCCTCCTAATAAACTGCCGGTCAGCTGTAAAGCATGCATCTGACGTTGCCGACCTCATCCTAAGACATAAATCGGACCTAGCGATCTTGACTGAATCTTGGCTCAAGGAATCCTCATCGCCCTACCTTGACCTCTTAGTCCCGCCCAATTACAACATCGTAAGGATGGACAGGCACTCAAAGAAAAAGGGGGTGGCATTGCCTGCATCTACCGCTCTAACCTCCTTGTTACGGAACTGCCGGTGGACCCTACAGACTCCTGCGAATACCTCGCACTCTCCATCTCCAACAACACCTCACAACTGTGCAAACTTCACATCTTTTACCACCCCCAGGCAAGAATGACACCTTTACGGACCTCCTCATGGAAATCATCACAGCCAAGGTTTCTCCAAACTCTAATGACATTTTCCTGGGCGACTTCAACTTGCATTGGAATGATCCTAAGGACCCTCAGGTCAATGCCATCAGAGATTTCTTGGCCGATCAAGCCCTTACCCAAGCCTGCTCCCTCCCTACTCATTCGAAAGGCGCCACTCTAGACTGGATCATTGCTAAGGAATCAGCGGTCAAACTTATCTCTATTGACCCTTGTGATTGGTCTGACCACCACGCTGTCACCTTCCTCCTGCCCAGCACCCACAAGTCATGGACACCTCAACCAGTGATTCCCAAACGATGGGTTAGAGACACCAAGAACCTTGATCACGAAAAACTGGCAGCGCGTTGTGAGACCGACCTCCCCCCCTCAGTGCACCTCGGTCGATAACCTAGCGGATCATTACTCCTCAACCATATCCGACATTCTCGATGACCTGGCACCACTAAAATTAAAAAGAACCCAGATCAAAGACAGAAATCCCTGGTTCAGCGGATCTCTCAACAAGGAAAGGAGATCCCTTCGACAGACGGAACGAAACTGGAAACAACACCCATCAGCAGCACATCTAAAACTTCTCCGCCAGGCCAGAAATGCCTACAATAAGAAAATCCTCAACTCTAAAAAAGAATTTTTCAGAACTGAACTTGAGAACGCCAAAAATCGACCTCGCAAGCTGTTCGACTTGGTCAAACACCAATCCAACAAACTAGCGAAAACCTCTAAAGAAACACCTAAACCCTTAATATCAAGCGAGGAATTTTCCTCCTTCTCCTGCGACAAAATCTCTGCCCTAGGGAATGAACTTAAATCCGCAACTCACCACCAAAATCAAAATCTGCCAGCTCTACCTCTTCTCTCGACGCTGTCCTCCCTAACCTCAGCCAAAAACCTAGCGCACTGGTCCAACTTTAAAATCTATGACGAACACTCTATCTCGAGAATTCTTGCCTCCTTAAACCCGAACAATCACTTCAATGATCCTCTCCCTTCTAACTGCCTAGCTGCCGCCTCTCAGGCTATCATCCCTTCCTGGACCTCAATAATCAATGCCTCCCTCCTACAGGGCTCAATTCCTGTTTCACTCAAGGCTGGACAAGTTATCCCCATCCTAAAAAAACCCTCGCTGGACCCTGCTTCCGCTGAGAACTATAGACCCATATCCAACATCCCACTCCTAGCCAAAGCTCTGGAAAAATGTGTACAACAGCAGCTGAGCCTACACATCAACAACTTCCACCTGCTAGATGACTTCCAATCCGGGTTCAGACCTGGACACAGCACGGAAACCACCCTCCTCCACATTGTGGATGACGCCCTCCAAGCCCTCGACCAAGGCAAAACCTGTCTCCTAATCCTCCTAGACCTTTCTTCTGCCTTTGATACGGTTAACCACGAAATTCTCCTTGAACGCCTCAAACACAGGATGGGGTTGGATGGCACCGTCCTTGAATGGTTTAGATCCTTCCTCCAACACCGCTCACAGAGAGTCCTCATCAACGGTAATCTATCCGCCCCCTCTCCGGTCACGGTTGGAGTTCCCCAAGGATCAACCCTCTCCCCTACCCTCTTCAATCTTTACCTTGAACCTCTCACCGAGGTGCTACGTGCCGCCAATATCGCCTACCTTATGTACGCAGATGATACACAGATCTACATAAAAATCTCTTCCCCGGAGGACATCTTCTCCCTGAACGAGGCCCTGAAGCTGACAGTCCATTGGCTCACCGCCAACCAGCTTAAACTCAACGCAAACAAAACTGAATTTCTTCTGATCTCCCCACCAAAACCCAATCCAGACATCCAGGAATGGATCAAGACCATCACAGCACTAAACTGCCCTCCTACCATTGTTGACTCGACGAAATCCCTTGGAATAACCCTTGACGGCAGCCTAAACATGCGTGGCCATATAAACTCGATGGCCAAAACGGTTAGATTCCACCTGAATTGCCTAAGAAACCTAAAACCCTTCCTCGAAGCTTCCGACCTTAAAACGGCAATCCAGGCACTAGTCATTTCCAGACTAGAATATGGATGCTCTACTCTTGCAGGGCTACCCAAGAACTCTCTGGCCCAATTGAAAGCCTGCCTCAACACCGCCGCCAGACTCCTAACTGGCTCAAAGAAATTCGACCACATCTCTCCCCACCTCAAAGTTCTGAACTGGCTTCCCCTAGAGGCCAGAATCCAATTCAAACTTGCCTGCATTACTCACAAAGCTCTTTACTCCAATTCCCCTACATTTCTCGCCCAAAAACTCGTGATATCCGGAGAAGCCAGAAACTCCCGATCTGCCAAAGACCTGTTGCTACAACCAGCACGCTTCCGGAAGAAAAAACCTACAATCGAGCCTTCTCTGGGGCCGCTCCAAGAATTTGGAACTCTCTCCCACCCGCCATCAGGAGACTTCCGTCCTTGGCACACTTTAAGAAGGAGACCAAAACCTTCTTAATGAGCAAATACCTCGCCTAATGAATACATCACAATCACCTCAGTGACATGTTCCTCCCTCCACCTCTGCATTATCCACGGCTTCTACGGATGATACCTATTCCTGCACTCCTTGGGTATCCCCCCAAGAGTTGAGACTGTGTGCTTCCCTTGTATAATGTATCCCCTATTGTACCCAATTGATCCCTCGCCTCCTAATGCTTTGTATACCACCCTTAATCCTGTAAAGCGCTCTGATACCCTCACGGGTCTGGTTCGCGCTCTATAAAACTATAAAATAAATAAATAAAAATAAATAAACTCCATAATCAATATGCACGTTCACTGCTTTTTAACCCACGCATGGGCTCTTTAATGGAACAACGCATGTGTATGCACACTGGCAAACCTGGGATAAGCTACTACTCTACTAACCTTCGGTGCACGTTGATTTTATTTATCAGCACAGTAACATAGTACAAATTAATATAATATATATATATATATTGTAGTGATCAAGGCGGCACGCCGCCGAAACGCGTCTAGGTCGTTGTAAGGATTAAAACTTCTTTATTGTCATCATTTCACGGAGTCGGTGCCTGTCTGTTCGCCGCCGTCAGGATTGGAATACAATATATATATATATATATATATATATATATATATATATATATATATATGTATATATGTATATATGTATATATGTATATATGTATATATATGTATATATGTATATATATGTATATATGTATATATGTATATATGTATATATGTATATATATATATATGTATATATATATATGTATATATATATATATATGTATATATGTATATATATGTATATATGTATATATATGTATATATGTATATATGTATATATGTATATATGTATATATGTATATATGTATATATGTATATATGTATATATATATATATATATATATGCTTTTTGTGTTCTCAGACATTACTTGAATTCATCCATCCAGTGGCTTCCTGATGAAGGCAACATGCTGAAAAGCGCATAGAAACTTTTAGCTCTTCAGAATTCTGGCCACTAAAATGCATAGCTTTTGATTGTATCAGCACCTCGAAATATCCTGTTCAACTGTGTGTTATTAAAACAATGAATGAATACACAATTTACCTCTATAACACACTGGAAATGAAATGGATAAGGAATATATGTATAATTGAGTAGTAGTATGTCTGATGATTGTAAAGTATGTTATTTATATAATATATATTTTCATTGTGATACTGTGTTTCACTGATTAAATAGATTTTCTCATTTTTGCATAAATTATACAGTCTTCTTGTGTCTTTCTTTGTTCCCTCCACCAGATTTTATACCTACTTGCCTGAGATCTCCTTTTGTAATTTATTGATATTATCCCTGCCTTGGGCAAGCCATCTTGTTGCAGGGGACCCTTTCCTTTTTTTCAATTTAGAGAGCTTCACTGTTGTCACCACTGACGCAGGGCCCTCAGTGGGCTGTTTGTGCCTCTGCTGGGCAACCCCAAGGGCCGCGATTGTCAAACTGGACCTGCGGCTGATTTCGGGCAATGACCGACAGGGTGCCGCAAATGGGGCTCCTCAGACCGCATCCGAAGTTCCCTGTTTCCCCAGAGGGGCTCCGCTAGTATCCCTGTAAGCTCAGCCCCCAACCCTCCACCCCCCAGGTCTCCCGTACTTTTTCAGGTGTCAGCCAGGCCCTGCTGCTTCTAGCATCTGCCACCATCTTGGGCTCGCGAGTCGCTGCGGGTGGACGCCTCCAACTCAGCAGCAGGAGCCCACTGCGTGTCTCAGGGGACTCCGCAGCCTGCAGCAAGGCTCAGGACTCTCCTGCTCCCTTAATCGTCTCCGTCGAGCCCTCCGTTGCTCCCGGTACTGGAGGAGTTGAAGCTGCCGGCGAGGAGCAGAAGTGCGGTCATCTTGCACGCCATCCAGCCACGCCCCTCTACTAACAAAAAGATAAATACAGGTTTTATGTATGCTTTGTGTTTGTTGAAACTTTGAGATGTGAAAGGTGCCCATTGTCCACTGACTGATATATATGATATGTGCTACAATGTATTTTTCTCCGAGGTCATGTAAATGTTTTCTATTTGTTTAAAAATTCTTATCTTGGGGGCGTGGCTTGCTGCCGCAGAAGATGGCCGCAGGTTGATCGCGCTGCGCTTGCGATCGGCGATTTAGCCCAGACATCCGGCAGAATCCGGCAATTGGCAGGGCTCCAGACGACCGCATCGTGCACCGGAATAGTGGCGCTACACCCAGAGGGGTTCAGAGGCCGAAGCAGCACTGTCTAACGGCAGGGGGCCCGGTGACCGGCGGCGAAGCTGACCCTAAGATGGCGGCTGGCACTGTGTAATCACTAGACCCCTCGAACTCCCTCCGGCGCTCAGGCAGTGGGACGGATGCACAGCGAGGAGCAGTGGTAAACGCACGCACCGCGGGCTCCGACAGCAGAGCGACGCTACAGGCAGCGCCTAGAGCACGGGAAGCGGAACAGTAACGAGCACCGCAGAGGTGCGCCAGATCACAGTGGAGCCGCACAGCACGGCGGATCCGGTCCACAGCTGACACCGTGAGGCTCGCCTGAAGTGCGTGAGTACGGCGAGGGCCCGAGTACGACGGACCGTCCCCAGCGCCCTAGCGGTGAACTGAAGACGGAGTGTGGGGGCACAGCGGGTGAGAGTGCTGCGGACCCCGTGGGCCGAGAGACGCTGCGGGTGACACCAGGCCGTCCGATAATTGAGGAGGGGCGGGAGATTAAGCGGACTGCTTGATCCACCGCAAGACCGGCAGCAAGGGGCACGCAAGCGTAGTGCAAGCCCGAGCAACAGCGAAACACCGTGATACCTGAACCCCCTGGCCACCGGAGGGAGACAGGGCCGTTAAAGTTTCTCGCCCGGGGGCTGCTCTGTTTCCTGGAAGCCGGGGGCAGCCAGCGAGGTCTCAGACAGGGGCCGCTTGGACCTTCCGGTCGCCCCGGGGAAGGCGGGCCTCGGAATAGAAGACTACACACGAGTGGTGTGGGCAGTGGCGGCTGGGGACCGGACGCTCTCAGACCTCATAACCACGCAGCCGGGGCGCAGCAGTAGAAAGCGACAGGCAGTGGTTCAGCTCTCCGGCCGGACACCAGTAGAGCGAGACCTGAGTGCGCAGACATGGGCCGCACCAAATCATCGGGCCCAGGCCAGGCGAACCAGATCGATAAGTATACGGTCGCCATGGGTCGCGAAGACTAAGCGGTGGGAGGAGGCCCACACGAGATAGACAGTGACCCGGACCCCTCCCTCAAGGATATAATGCGGGCCATCAGAGACTTTAGAGGCACCCTCGAGCCAAAATTGGACTCCGTGACAGAGGAGGTGAACCTCCTACGAGCCGACTTCAGGAATATGTCGGAGAAGGTTTCAGTGGCGGAAACGGGCATTGGGAGCCTCCAGGCCAAAACTAAGCGACTGGAGGAGCAAGTGCCCTCCCTCACTAAAAACCAGGAAACCATCTATGCCCGCCTTGAAGACCAGGAAGGTAGGGCCCGGCGCAATAACATACGCTTCGTGGGGGTCCCGGAGGGAATGGAAGGACAGTCGGCGGACTGGTTCATCGAAGATCTGGTGCTCAAGCACCTGAAGCCCAAAAGACTGTCAAACTTCTTCTCCGTGGTGAGGGCACACCGGGCGCTGGGTGGAAAACCTAGACCGGGAGCCCCCCCGCGCACCATCATCGCCCGCATCCTAAATTTCCGGGACAGAGACGCCATCCTGCAGGCTGCACGCACAACCGGGGACCTGCACATCAAGAATGCCACCATTCGCTTTTTCCCGGACTTCACCCTTCGGGTCCAGCGCCAGAGGCGCTCCTTCGATGGAGTGAAGAGGGCCCTCCGAGAACAGGGGGTAAAGTATATGATGCTGTTCCCTGCCAGGTTCAAGATCCTAGACGACGGAAAAGCATACTTCTTCGACACTCCGGCAGAGGCGGGTGACTGGCTCGAGGGCTGGCGAGCAGTGGGTCTGAGAGGCAGACAGGAACGTCCTGACCCGCACCAGCAGCCTACCGAGGCTGAATCCGAGGACTGGAGGCGACCTAACGGCCAGAGACCGGATCAGCGGCCAGATAAGTGACTATGGGAAGGGGCAAATCGCAGACTGGGAACTGGCCTCTGCGGGAGAGGAGCTTCACTGGACACACTGCGGGGAAATGGGGGATGAGGTAGCTCCATATTAGTAGAGGAGAGCGGGTTGGTGCCCCTTGTAAATAGTTGGATATACCGAGCCAGACTCATCCCGACTGGGACACTCCAGGGCGCAGCCCGGGCGGACAGAGGGGCCTTGGATATCGGGGGTCCTGCTGAGCTCTAAACAATGGGCACTTGTTGTAGTTATTTGATAAGTACATCTCCATGCTGGCTGCAGGCGCGCAGCCCTGTTTCTTCGTTTGTGTTTGATTCTATGGGGCGACAGGCACTCTGCCAGTTTCAAGGGTGGGTGGTTGGGGACTCACCTAGCAGGGATGCAGGGAGGGGGTTGTGGGGGGGAGGGGGTTTGTTTTTTTCCTTGGGGGTAGAGGGGGCGTTAGCTCGAGACCACAATAGCAATCCACAGAGGCAGTTCATGGCTGGCGACAAGACAGGGGGTAGGAGGGGAGAAATGCGACTGATACTACTCCAGGAAAATGGGGGCCCAGTTAGCCTGCGGGTATGGACCTGGAATGTCAATGAGTTGGTGTTAGAAATGGGATCTCTAGTTGGCAAGGGCTTGCACCTTTGTCCAAGTAGGGACCCTTCTTCCTAGTCAGGGTAAGGGTGTTACACTCGTGAAGTAACCCCTGCTCACCCTCGTGGTAGCTTGGCACGAGCAGTCAGGCTTAATTCAGAGGCAGTGTGTAAAGCATTTGCGCATAACCAACAGTAATACAGTGTAAGCACTACAAACGGACACCACACCAGTTTAGAGAAATAACCAATATTTTATATACTCAAGACAAGACCAATTACGACAAAAATCCACAATACTGTACTTTAAAAATGAATGCTTGATACGGTAACTTCTTCTTTGCAGGAATAGCATAAAAGCAAAGTTCGTACGAGTCGGTAGCTCCGTCCGAGCCTACCGTGATGCTGAAAACCACAGAGTCTAACAGTTCCAGCCGACCGCGTCGATACGGGCCAGCAGAGTCATGAACAGACTCGGTTACAGTACCTTTCTCGTTGTGGCTGGTACGGAGTGTACGAGCCGGTCGGCGTTCGTCGCGGTTGCGGTGCAAGACGGAGCGATGCAAGGTGCGGTGTCCCTCGATGCGGTGCAGGCAGCGGCTCGATGAGCGTCGTGTAGACGGAGTCGGTGAGTCCAAGGCGTGCGATGCAGGGTGAGACGATGCTCGATGCGGTGCTGACAGGTTGCGATGCAGGCGACCAAGCCGGAGTGTGGGAGCTGGCGTCGGACAGCGGTGCGAGTCGGAGCGGTGCGTCGCAGACGTGCGAGCGGTGCCCCAAATGCGGTGCGGTCACGACTCTTGAGCCAGTTGCAGCGACCTCGTCGGTCGGGTCCGGTTGGTTCAGTGAAGCGATGCGATGCGATGCGAACTGCGGTGCCCACAGGTCACGGTGCAAGCAGCGGCTCGATGTTGGCGGCGTCGGACGTCGCCCACGGTGAGACCAGGGTTGCGATGCGAAGCGGGGCGATGCGGTCTGCGGTGCAAACAGGTCACCGGCCAGGGATGGATTCGGTTGACGGAGTCGGTTGCAGTTCCCTTCCTCTGTGGCAACTGAAACAGCGTTCCAGAAGCGGTACCCAGAGGCTTGTGAAGTCTTTGTAGTCCCTGAGACTTCTTAACAGGAGGCCAGCTCGGTTTCAGGCCCTTGGAGATACTCAGCACAAGTTTGTAGAAAGTTCAGTCCTTTCACTGCCCAAGGCAGAAGCAGCAGCTGCAGGCCAACCCAACAAAGCAACAACACAGCAAAGGGGCAGTACTCCTCCTGGCAGCTCTTCCAGCTCTTCGTCTTGGCAGGTTCCTTGATTCCAGCGAGATCTAAATTCATGGGGTCAGGGCCCCAATATTTATATCCCAAATTCCTTTGTTCTCTGAAGGCAGAGAGGCCTTTGCCTAGTCCAAACCAGTTCTGGAGCACTTTGTTGACAAGTCTCCGTCCCTTCTTTCAGTGAGTAGGCCAGGGACATCAGACGCACCACAGGAGGTGGAGCCAGCATTGTGGAGGGAAGGCACTGTCCTATTCAGGGCCCAGGTGCGACCCCTCCCACCCATCTACATGTAGATCTTGCTATTCAGCCCTGTGCTGACTCACCCTGTCTCCTGGCATCCCCCAGCCCCTGTCACTCACACTCCAGACAAGGAATACACAACCTCGCAGAGGCAGGCTTGGATGGTTAGACAAGAAAATACCCACTTTCTAAAAGTGGTATTTTCAAACACAGAATGTTAAAACCAACTTCACTAAAAGCTGCATTTTATCATTCTGAGTCCAGGCATACTAAACTCGAATTTCTACCATGTTCCCGGGGTCAGTTAGGATTATAAACTGTAATAATCAAAACTGCCCGTTCTGGCCTAGGGGGAACAGGTAGCCTTGCAATAGTGAAAAACGAACTAGGCTGTAATTCACTATCAGGACATGCCGCACACACCCGGGCATGTCCTACCTTTCGCATACACCGCACCCTGCCCACAGGGGTACCTTGGGCCTACCTTAGGGGTGACTAACATGTAGCAAAGGGAAGGTTTAGGGACTTGCAAGTGTGTGCACTTGCCAAGTCGACATGGCAGCCCCAGGCTGCGCACAGGCTCTGCGTTGGCAGGCCCGAGTTACACTTTACGGGCTGTTTGCGTGGGTGGCACAGTCTAGTGCTGCAGCCCACCAACAGCATTTGGTCTATAGGCCCTGGCACTCGCAGTGCACTTTACAAGGGACTGACACATAAACCAAATAGGCCAATCATGGAAACACCAATCCATAACACATTTTATACAGGAGCACTTGCACTTTCCCACTGGACCGCAGTGAGGAAAGTGCGCAGAATCATTACACCAGCAAAAACAGAGTCAAAACCGGGAGGTCAGAAAGCAAAAAGTCAGGGGAAACACGCCAAAAGATGCAAAGTCTAACACATGTCCCCTCCAGCTGAAAGTAGGAGAACTACCCAACCCCATTGGAGTTCTCCTCACTAAGGCGGAAGAACCTGGACAGACCATCTGCGTTGGCGTGTTCTGTACCAGGACGGTGCTCCACCGTAAAGTCCATTCCCTGTAGGGAGATGGACCACCTCAGCAGTTTTGGATTCTCACCCCTCATTTGCATCAACCATCTGAGGGGCCTGTGGTCTGTCTGAACCCGGAAGTGAGTCCCAAACAGGTATGGTCTCAACTTCTTCAGTGCCCAGACCACAGCAAAAGCTTCCCTTTCTATGGCACTCCACCTCTGTTCCCTGGGAAGTACGCTCCTGCTAAGGAAGACTACAGGCTGATCCAGGCCCTCTTCGTTCAGTTGTGAGAGCACCGCTCCCACACCATGCTCTGAAGCGTCAGTCTGCACGACAAATTCTTTGGAGAAGTCAGGTGCCTTGAGCACGGGCGCCGTGCACATGGCTGCCTTCAGGGCATCAAAAGCTTTCTGGCAGGACTCAGTCCAGATCACTTTCCTGGGCTGCCTCTTAGAGGTCAGCTCTGTTAAGGGGGCAACGATGGTGCCATAGCCCTTAACAAATCTCCTATAATAGCCGGTGAGACCTAAGAAGGCTCTCACCTCTGTCTGGGTCTTGGGGGTTCCCAAGCCAGAATGGTGTCAATCTTGGGTTGTAGGGGCGCCACCTGGCCGCTGCCTACCTGGTGTCCCAAGTACACCACAGAACCCTGCCCGATCTGGCACTTACTGGCCTTGATCGTGAGGCCTGCACCTTGCAGAGCCCTCAACACTCTCTCAAGGTGCTGTAAATGTTCTTCCCAGCTGGAACTGAACACAGCAATGTCATCCAGGTAGGCGGCACTGAAATCCTCCAGCCCAGCCAACACCTGATTGACCAACCTCTGAAAGGTGGCAGGGGCATTCTTCAACCCAAAGGGCATCACCCGGAATTGGTAATGACCTTCTGGGGTTGAGAACGCTGATCTCTCCTTGGCCCCATCGGTTAAGGCAATCTGCCAGTACCCAGACGTCAAATCAAACGTGCTGAGGAACCGGGCAGCTCCCAACCGATCAATGAGCTCATCAGCTCTGGGGATGGGGTGCGCGTCAGTCCTGGTGACGGCATTGAGCCCACGGTAGTCCACACAAAACCGGAGTTCTGGAGTGGCACCGGGCGCCGCAGCCTTTGGGACCAAGACCACTGGGCTGGCCCAAGGACTGTGGGAGGGCTCAATCACCCCTAACGCCAACATCTTAGAGACCTCCTCCTTGATGCTGGCTCTGACCCGGTCAGTCAACCTGTAAATCTTGTGCTTCACAGGAGGGCTGTCACCGGTGTCCACGTCATGGGTACACCAGTGAGTAACACCGGGGTCAGAGAGAACAGTGGGGCGAACTGTCCCAACAACTGGCGTCAGTCCCCCTGCTGCTCCTGAGTCAGAGTAGGGGAGAGGATCACACCCTCTACTGACCCATCCTGCTCCTTGGTAGACAGGAGGTCAGGGAGAGGCTCACTCTCCTCTTCCACCCCATCATCTGTCGCCAAGAGCATACTCACTTCGGACCTCTCGAAGTGGGGCTTGAGGCGGTTCACGTGAAGGACCCTCAAAGGATTCCTTGGAGCCTGCAAATCCACCAGGTAGGTGACGTCACTTTTGCGCTCCTTTACCTCATATGGCCCAGTCCACTTGTCCTGCAAGGCACAAGGTGCTACTGGGGCCATGACCCACACTTTTGCCCAGGTTGAAATTCGACCAGAGTGGCATTCTGGTCATACCATCTCTTCATTTCTTCCTGGCTTGCTTCTAGGTTCGCCTGAGCGAATTTCCTGAAGCGGGCAGTTTGGTTTCTAAAGGCCAGCATGTAGCTAAATACATCCTGGGGAGTTTTCCTGGGAGCTGCCTCCCAGCCTTCCTTTACCAAACTCAGAGGTCCTCTGACAGGGTGGCCATACAGGAGCTCAAAGGGGCTGTACCCAAGAGACTTCTGAGGCACCTCCCTGTACGCAAAGAGTAGGCATGGCAAGAGGACGTCCCACTTACGCCTCATGGGTTCTGTTAGACCCTTGATCATGCCTTTCAAGGTCTGGTTGAATCTCTCCACCAGACCGTTTCCTTGTGGGTGGTAAGGAGTGGTGAACTTGTAGGTTACACCACACTCCTTCCACAGGGATGTCATATACTTCGATATGAAATTGGTCCCCCTATCAGAAACCACCTCTCTGGGGAATCCCACACGGGAAAAGATCCCCATTAACGCCCAGCCCACCACTGGCGCCGTCGTTGTCCTGAGAGGGATTGCCTCCGGGTACCGGGTGGCATGGTCCACCAAGACCAGGATGTACCTGTTGCCCATGGCTGTCTTGGGATCCAGTGGCCCCACAATATCCATCCCTACCCTTTCAAAGGGTGTTCCAACAACAGGAAAAGGTTGGAGAGGAGCTTTGAGCTTCCTCCCACTCTTACCACTTGCCTGGCAAGTTTGGCAAGACCTACAGTGTGCATCTGACTGCCTTCGCATTTGGGGCCAAAAGAAGTGGGTGACAAGCCTGTCAAAGGTCTTGTCCTGCCCCAAATGTCCTGCCAAAGGCACGTCATGAGCCAGACCCAGTAGGAAGGTCCTGAAGCGCTGGGGTACCACCAGCACACGGGCTGACCCAGGCTCAGCAACCTTAGGCTCACTGTATAGGAGACCACTCTCCCAGTAGATCAGATGTGACCCGGACTGATTACCAGCTGCCTGGTCTGCAGCCTGCCGCCGCAGACCCTCCAGAGTAGGGCACTCGTTCTGCTCCCTGCAGAACTCCTCCCTGGTGGGACCCCCTTCTTGCTGCCAGTGGGTCAGCTCAGAGATGTCTCCCAGTTCGGCTACCTGCTCCCCTGTAGGCACCGGGGCGTCCCCTCGAGGTCCGCCTCCTCCCGGTCCATGGGAACTTCGGGGGCCGGTTTCCCGCGCCCCCTGCCCTTTCTCTTGGCAGGGACTTGGGCCACTGTTTCAGGCTCCAAGTCCTCTTGATCACCCTTTCTGGCTGCCATTGACCGAGTAGACACGCATGCCCACTCTGGCAACCCAAGCATCTCCAAGTGAGACCTGAGCTCAACCTCCTTCCATAAGGACTGCTCCAGGTCGTTTCCTAGCAGACAATCTACAGGCATGGTAGGGCTCACAACCACCCTCAAGGGACCTGAGACCCCCACCATTCAAAGGGAACCTGCGCCACCATACATTGGCGCTCTGAGTTGTCTACAGCAACTACTTGGTGGAATGCCCGGGGACTACTTGCTTCTCAGACACCAGGTGACACCGGACTGAGGTCACACTGGCTCCAGTGTCTCTGAGAGCCTCTACCCTGTTCCCATTAATGGTCACCCAGGTGCTATATTTCTTTGTGTTAGGGGCACCTGGTTTCCTGGGACCATCTCACTGTCCCCTAGTGAGACAAGGGTCATTTCTGCGGGATCCCCACCCTCCTGTGGGCACCCCTCCTCCCCGAGCGCTACACTAGCCAACACTTTGGACTGTCCACCGGTGGGTGGCTGTGTCCCCTTCGGGCACTTGGGGTCCCCCTTAAAGTGACCTACCTGGTCACATGCATAACACTTGCGGGGGCCGGTCTCAACAGGCTTCCCTGTAGAGACCCCTTTCTTCTTATCACCGGGGGCTGGGAACCTTTACCCTGGGTACTAGTTTGGGGCCCTTTAGAGAACTCCTGTGCTTTACCCTTGTCCCCCCACCTTTCTGCTGGGGACCCTGCCCACCTTTGGCTGAGTCTCCCCCAAACGCTTTCTTGTGGACCCTGGTACTCACCCAGCGGTCCGCTTCCATAGCAAGCTTCCTGGGGTCAGTTAGCTTACTATCCACTAGGTGCTGGCGCAGATCTGCAAAACATAGACTAGACAAGTGCTCCCATGCAATCAAGTTGTAGAGCCCCTGAAAATCTGTTACACTACTGCCCTTCACCCAACCATCCAGAGACCTGCAGAACACATCCACACATTCCAACCAAGTGTTGGCATCAGACTTCTTACTGGACCTGAACTGATCCCTGTACTTTTCAGGAGTAAGACCATACTTCGTGAGAAGGGCATCCTTCATGTCAGCATAGGTGAGGTGATACCCCTTACCCAAAGCTATCAGAGCATCCCTTGCTTCTTCAGGGAAAAGTGGCCACAATCCTGCTCCCCAATTCTCCTCAGGGACCCCATGCATGTGTATGGCTGCCTCATAACCCTGAAACCACCTTTGTATGTCATCCCCCTTCTTGAACTCCTTGCCTACGTTCTTGGGAATGTGCACAATCCTGTCTGCCTTTCTGGACGAATTGCTGCCACCATCTGAGCCTGACTTACTTCTAAGTTCTAGCTCCTTCAGTTCTCTCTCATGCTCTAAGAGCATCTTCCTCTCCTCTATGGCCAATCTCTTCTCCTTCCGCTCACTCTCCAGCCTGAGCTTCTGCAGCTCAAACTGCCTTGCCTCCCGCCTGTCCTCCAGCTCCTCTGGGGACAGACTGCTGCTGCCTGACCTGGCGGGTTCCCCCTACCCTAAAGCACATCCACCCTGGAAATAGGCTCCTCCGCCTCCTCACTGAGATTACCAGGCTGCCCATTGGCATGTCTGGCTGCTACCCAGGCCCTCAGTGCCTTCTGTAGCTCCTCCTTCCTTGTGAGGCCTTTAATTTGGACTTTCAGGTTTTTACAAATCGCTCGTAGCTCCTTTACGGCGTAGGATTCCAACCTATCCTCCTCAAAGATAACTTCCAGAGATGCAACGGATGATGCAATTGATTCAGGCATGACAAACGTAGTGAGTTGAAAACTGGCAAGATCAAAAATAGGCCAAAAGAAAAAGAACCAGTATGTGGTCGTAATGGTCTGCGATATGGTAGTAGTGCACACCAATCACTGTAAGTCAAGTGCAAACACAAGTCCTATCCTCACCGCTGACAACCAATGTTAGAAATGTGATCTCTAGTTGGCAAGGGCTTGCACCTTTGTCCAAGTAGGGACCCTTCTTCCTAGTCAGGGTAAGGGTGTTACACTCGTGAAGTAACCCCTGCTCACCCTCGTGGTAGCTTGGCACGAGCAGTCAGGCTTAATTCAGAGGCAGTGTGTAAAGCATTTGCGCATAACCAACAGTAATACAGTGTAAGCACTACAAACGGACACCACACCAGTTTAGAGAAATAACCAATATTTTATATACTCAAGACAAGACCAATTACGACAAAAATCCACAATACTGTACTTTAAAAATGAATGCTTGATACGGTAACTTCTTCTTTGCAGGAATAGCATAAAAGCAAAGTTCGTACGAGTCGGTAGCTCCGTCCGAGCCTACCGTGATGCTGAAAACCACAGAGTCTAACAGTTCCAGCCGACCGCGTCGATACGGGCCAGCAGAGTCATGAACAGACTCGGTTACAGTACCTTTCTCGTTGTGGCTGGTACGGAGTGTACGAGCCGGTCGGCGTTCGTCGCGGTTGCGGTGCAAGACGGAGCGATGCAAGGTGCGGTGTCCCTCGATGCGGTGCAGGCAGCGGCTCGATGAGCGTCGTGTAGACGGAGTCGGTGAGTCCAAGGCGTGCGATGCAGGGTGAGACGATGCTCGATGCAGTGCTGACAGGTTGCGATGGAGGCGACCAAGCCGGAGTGCGGGAGCTGGCGTCGGACAGCGGTGCGAGTCGGAGCGGTGCGTCGCAGACGTGCGAGCGGTGCCCCAATTGCGGTGCGGTCACGACTCTTGAGCCAGTTGCAGCGACCTCGTCGGTCGGGTCCGGTTGGTTCAGTGAAGCGATGCGATGAGAACTGCGGTGCCCACAGGTCACGGTGCAAGCAGCGGCTCGATGTTGGCGGCGTCGGACGTCGCCCACGGTGAGACCAGGGTTGCGATGCGAAGCGGGGCGATGCGGTCTGCGGTGCAAACAGGTCACCGGCCAGGGATGGATTCGGTTGACGGAGTCGGTTGCAGTTCCCTTCCTCTGTGGCAACTGAAACAGCGTTCCAGAAGCGGTACCCAGAGGCTTGTGAAGTCTTTGTAGTCCCTGAGACTTCTTAACAGGAGGCCAGCTCGGTTTCAGGCCCTTGGAGATACTCAGCACAAGTTTGTAGAAAGTTCAGTCCTTTCACTGCCCAAGGCAGAAGCAGCAGCTGCAGGCCAACCCAACAAAGCAACAACACAGCAAAGGGGCAGTACTCCTCCTGGCAGCTCTTCCAGCTCTTCGTCTTGGCAGGTTCCTTGATTCCAGCGAGATCTAAATTCATGGGGTCAGGGCCCCAATATTTATATCCCAAATTCCTTTGTTCTCTGAAGGCAGAGAGGCCTTTGCCTAGTCCAAACCAGTTCTGGAGCACTTTGTTGACAAGTCTCCGTCCCTTCTTTCAGTGAGTAGGCCAGGGACATCAGACGCACCACAGGAGGTGGAGCCAGCATTGTGGAGGGAAGGCACTGTCCTACTCAGGGCCCAGGTGCGACCCCTCCCACCCATCTACATGTAGATCTTGCTATTCAGCCCTGTGCTGACTCACCCTGTCTCCTGGCATCCCCCAGCCCCTGTCACTCACACTCCAGACAAGGAATACACAACCTCGCAGAGGCAGGCTTGGATGGTTAGACAAGAAAATACCCACTTTCTAAAAGTGGTATTTTCAAACACAGAATGTTAAAACCAACTTCACTAAAAGCTGCATTTTATCATTCTGAGTCCAGGCATACTAAACTCGAATTTCTACCATGTTCCCGGGGTCAGTTAGGATTATAAACTGTAATAATCAAAACTGCCCGTTCTGGCCTAGGGGAACAGGTAGCCTTGCAATAGTGAAAAACGAACTAGGCTGTAATTCACTATCAGGACATGCCGCACACACCCGGGCATGTCCTACCTTTCGCATACACCGCACCCTGCCCACAGGGGTACCTTGTGCCTACCTTAGGGGTGACTAACATGTAGCAAAGGGAAGGTTTAGGGACTTGCAAGTGTGTGCACATGCCAAGTCGACATGGCAGCCCCAGGCTGCGCACAGGCTCTGCGTTGGCAGGCCCGAGTTACACTTTACGGGCTGTTTGCGTGGGTGGCACAGTCCAGTGCTGCAGCCCACCAACAGCATTTGGTCTATAGGCCCTGGCACTCGCAGTGCACTTTACAAGGGACTGACACATAAACCAAATAGGCCAATCATGGAAACACCAATCCATAACACATTTTATACAGGAGCACTTGCACTTTCCCACTGGACCGCAGTGAGGAAAGTGCGCAGAATCATTACACCAGCAAAAACAGAGTCAAAACCGGGAGGTCAGAAAGCAAAAAGTCAGGGGAAACACGCCAAAAGATGCCAAGTCTAACAGTTGGGCAACAAAATAAAGCGCACACTGGTGCTACAACACCTAAAGAGGCACGCCCCAGACGTAGTCCTGATCCAAGAGTCGCATTTGCGGGGGAATAGGTGTAAGGCCCTGGATCGCTTTGGTTATAAAATGATTGCACACGCAGGGTACACTTCCGGGGCCCGAGGAGTGGGTATCCTAGTGCGCAGCACCCTACCCCTGGTGATAACTGACACGTGGGCGGATGACACTGGGGGGCCGATTCCGATCTCGGTCGGAGGCGCACCCAATACTATTCGGTCGGGAAAAAGCCATGCGAAAGCCAGTTTCCCGACCGATCCGTACAGTACACCGAACGAGCAAGTACGATGCGCACAACAGCAAAAATCCCGGCCGAGCCGTACTCACCCAAACCAGGTCCTGTTCTCCGACCGAGGCGAATCCGGAAACGCCGAATCGAGTCGCACGGAAGGGAAAATGCAGCCCCGTCCGGCCGGACAAGTACGATGCGCTTTCCGTACGCGCCGAACCCGTCGCTACGCACGGCACGTCAAAGCATCCGGGAGAGGCGCACATAAGCTCCGAATCGCGCCACAACACGATCCACGGCTACGAGACGAACACAGCACCGACGAGGACGACGCGAAGCGACGAGGACGAAGCCAAGCGACGAGGACGACGCGAAGCAACGAGAAGGACGAACGACACGAACCAACCATGAATCCCTTCGTCCCGATCATACCAATATTCTACATCTACTACCGGAACAGGCACGGACGCGTACGGCGCAGAAGGTAAGTCAGACACCAACCACAAAACACATACAACACGTACACGACACATCACACACATACACTGGGAATCTGAATATACTTACACCAGCAACAGCAGCACCATAGGGGCGGGATGCCCATCACCAATGCCACATATGCACACAGGGGCCTGAATGCGCGCCACCACCCCAACCCAGGGGGGCTGGATGCCAACCACCCTCAACCAGGGGGGCAGGATGCCTACCACTACTACCACCCTCACCCAGGGGGCAGGATGCCCACCACTACTACCACCCTTAGCCAGGGGGGCTGGATGCCTACCACCACCCTTAGCCAGGGGGGCTGGATGCCCACCACCACTACCACCCTCAAC